>NXFB01000405.1:0-10319 GCA_002525835.2 Ipomoea batatas | reverse complement strand
GGGTGAAATGGGAATGACTATTAATAGTTGGGGAAGAAATGAGGAAATGAAATGAAACCCTTATTTAATAAGGGTATGGGTTTTCTCATTAATGGGGTATTCCAAACCCATAGTAGCATTCTCAAAACCTATCAACCAAACACTATCAATCACTTTCATACCCATTCCCTATGCCTAAACCCCCAACCAAACACACCCTAAATTTATTCTATAATCTTGAAATTGATCAGATCTTTAAAAATTTTAGTGTTTTTAAACTATGTGACAATTTCGTTTTAAATCTAAAATTTTGTTAAGATCATACTGTCAAATTTTAATTTATTTTTATTTGTATCCCGTAAAGAAAGAACCATTCATTATTTATTATAGCAATACTCCCAATACATACAAAATGGTTAAAAATAAAATTTTTATTATTAAAATAGAAAATTTTTAAATTAAAAACTATATATTTATTTTTTTTTTTAAAAAAAAAAGGAAAAGAAAAAAGTAGGCGCCTTATAACTAAGTAGATACATGGAAGCCTCCAAAAACAAACGGAGAAAAGATGGGATTTTGAAAAGTGGTTTCCTTTTCAATTTTGGAGTCTGACTCTCTCTTTCACAACTCCCTCCCGCAACTCGCACCATTCTTTCTTTCTTCCAACTTCTAAGAACTTCTCATATTCTTTCCTTTCGTTTCGATCTCCTCTCCTTCTCTATTTCTTTTCTTTTTCTTTAAAGATTCTTCTATATAAATATATATACACACACAGATATACAGAGTTAGTGCCTTTGGGCTTAAACTATGAACGGCAAGGCTAGTGTTTCCAGAGAGCTCAATGCAAAACACACCAAGGTCTGGCTACTCTTTTATTTTTTGCTTTTTTGTTTTGGCTAAATACAGGGTGTTCTTCAAAACTCAATCTTTTTGGGTTTTCCCCATAATTTTGCTTCTATAATTTGGTGTAAGCATACTGTTTTATCTCTCTTTTTTATTGTAATTTTATTTTGATGCCCACCTTTGTTTCATATCATTACCTTCCCTTCAATCGATCATCCAATTTTTGAAACTCTGTGAAATTAGGGACAGTAATTATATTTAAGAAGATTTTATAAATTTTAATTCCAGGGGGTAAAAAACTGATCTTTTTTGGATGTGTTCAAACTTCACAGTTCTAATATTAATCCGATTTCTGGGATTTTGGATTCTAGTATGTTGAGAAAATACTGCCTAAAAAAAGGTTCTTCACTTCTTCCAAACTTTATGTCTTCCTCAGGTCTGACAGGTGCTAAAGTTATTTAGTCCCAGGTAGAAATGTAGAATATTTATGTTCCCCACCTATATTTGACCTAACATTTGGACATCTGTAATAAACTTGTCTTAAGTATTTGGTTTCTTCTGCTTGGTAGGCTAACCTTCCTGGTTTAGATATTTAAAATATGCAACATTGGGGGCATCCAGTTATATAATGCTTTAGCTGCACTACAAAAGAGAAAATAAATTAATCTATGGCTTTTGTTGCCCTTTGGTGTTCTATAGCTAATACTTTGTGCTGTTTTAATAATTATTGGTGTTTGGTAGTTGGCCCGCATTTCAAGTTGTGTCTCATGTTGAAATTTTATAGTGAGGCCATGGATATTCTTTGGTTAGCACCAGCTGTATACATTGGGGTGTAGAATGGAGACACTTTGATTTGTTTTACACTAATAGTGTGCCAAAAGATTGAGGTGTTTCAATCATTCACAAGCAATAATGCAGAAATGCTAGTGAATTAGGGTCAGCTGGTTGTTTTCTTTTGTTTACGGTATATTCCAAATCTTGGTTTTTGATTATGTTTCTAATAAGAGGTTTGCCAGATGGTAGATGGGGTTGTAGTCATTTGTATTGTAGGATTGGTTTTGCTACTATCTGGCATATTAGGAAAAGAAGGGTACAAGGATAAGAGAGGAACTGATACCATTGGTTTCATTTTTTAATAATGTATTTTATGATTAAGACAGGTAGACTATTTAGGATATGCTTCCAAATGGGAAATTCTTAGTGCCCCACTTTGATAGGAGGGTTAGTAGATTGTTGAATGATTTAAAAATAATAATTTAAAAAATTGAGAGAGGCAATTTATTGGGCTTGATGATTGATAGTTTATTGGACTCGAGTCTCTTGCAAAAATCATACTCCATATATTTTTACCAGTTTTCAAAAAGATTTATTTGGAGATCTAATACTATTCCCACTTCTTAGTATCCTTGTGCAGAAATTACGTGTGTGGGGGGTGGGTGGGTTTGAAGGTATATGGGAAAATTTGTTATTATAATGTCAACAAAACCATAGTTATGAAAATAGGAAGCCAGTAAGGCACATTGCAAAGATCATGTTCGAATGCTTTCTTGTTTGATACTTATCTTAAAGAGGTAGGAGTAATTACCTCACCTTCTAGCTTTAATGGAACTCTATGTTTTATTCTGTTTATGTTTGATTGCACATAGTAAAAAAGGCTATAATTCTTGTCTCCTTTCCTTTTACAGATACTTGAGGGGCTACTTAAATTGCCAGAGAACAGGGAATGTGCTGATTGCAAGAGCAAGTATGTAATATTAGTATCATAAACCGATTTTTCCCCGTAAACTATCCAACCTAACATAATTACATTTTGTAAGGGGAAAAAGTAATTTTGGTCTTCTATAGGGTGCCTGTACTTACAATGTGTATATGATTTAATGCAGAGGTCCAAGATGGGCTAGCGTGAATCTAGGAATCTTCATATGCTTGCAATGTTCTGGTGTTCACCGAGGCCTTGGAGTACATATATCAAAGGTGCCTCCTTTTTCCACGTTGAAAATTTTGTGCTTGTCACTGAAATGTCTTAGAATACCGGGATTTTGTGTTAAAATCATGCTCTGTGTTGTTGTTTTTTCCAGGTGAGATCCGCGACTTTAGATACATGGCTTCCGGAGCAGGTTGCATTTATCAAAAGTAAGCGTGATTGGTTCCTAATTTTGCTAAGCATTCTTAGAAGGTGCAGACCTGTAACTAACATGACTCGCTCTTGCTTTCAGCAATGGGAAACGAGAAATCAAATAGCTATTGGGAAGCTGAACTACCTCCCAAGTACAACAGAGTTGGAATCGAAAATTTTATCCGTGCAAAGTATGACATCGTAGACTGATTGGTACCCACTAAGTTTTTCTTGGTTTAGCCTTCTTGTTCTCTCCCTGGATAGATAACTATTTGCTGGTTTGTGCATAACATCAAATGAATTTGTTAGGTATGTGGAAAAAAGATGGATTTCAAGAGATGGGAATAGAAAAATCTCTATGCCAGACAGAGAAGAGCAATCAAACAAGCTCGATCCTGGGACTAGAAAACGAGTTGGATATGCAAGAGAGTGCAATCGATTCCCTGAAGAGAGGGAAAACCAAAAGCCGACCAATTCAGATACAACTGTAGTCCTTCGAAAGAGCACAAGCAGTCCTGGATCGTCTATATTTGCAAAGAAGGTTAATAGTTTAAACCATTCCTCATCTTAAATATTGTTTTTTTTTTTCCTCGTTCATAGGGTTCAGTATATAGTTTTGTTCTTTCACGATCACGATCCTGCTGATTTTCCACATTCTGTATTCTATCGCATTAATCTGTGGTGTAGGCTTCCCTTGATGTTTTAACTTACCAAACAGGTTAGCATGGATTCCATTCCAATTGTCACAAATTCAAAACCAGCCAACCTAGATGTTGAAAAGGAAAAGCCAAGAACTGAAGCCTTTCAAGTTACCTCAGGCGAAAAGTCAAATTCGACTTCATTTGATTCTGAAAGGGCAACTCCGAGCCCCAGTGTTCCCGATACATCAACCCCTGATCCCAAACCGAAAGTGATTGAAAATTCAAAACCAGCCTCCTCTGAGGTCGAAAAGCCAAAACCAAGAGACGATGGCCAACCGGTTCCCTCAGAACCTAAAGTTGATTACGCTACTCAACTCTTTAACATGCTCTTCATGGAGGAGGCTAAAGAAAACGACAGCAAATTGACTACTCCTGCTGTGGGATCTCAATGTATGTCTGCCCTTTCAAAGCAATCTGAAGAGCCTAAAGAAGATTACAAAAAACCGTGTGCTCCACCTGTTGAATCTAACTGTACGTTAGTCCTTTCAAAGCCAGTTGGCTCTAGACAAGCACAAAAATTTTACTGAGTTTTGAAATCTTGGCCAATTTAACGCTAACTTAATTTCCCAAATGTTCAGGTGCAAGAGCGAAACCAGTTGAACAGCAGAATGTTTCCTCCACCGTCACAAAAAGCAAAAACAAATTTGATCCTGGGATCGAAGAACTGATGAAAGATTTCAATTGGAATACCCAACCTCAACCTGTAAGACCTCTTAATCCAATGGGATTGATTAGCCCTAGAGTTTTAAGTACATAACTCGTGTGAGTTAATTGCCTATATAATCAGAAGAACAAAGCTGCATAGGGTTTTAAATCTCCATTATTGATTCTTTGTGAAATTTCCCCCCTTACATTGGCTCATCTGTGCAGGCTAAGATTACGGTGTCACCCTCTATCCATCACCAACAACTCGAGATGCAGGCTCAGCCGCCTCGTCCTTTGGCTGCTGGAAGCACGTCTTATGCTGCCCCGCAAATCCCATATCCACACACTCCCTATGGTAACCATTTATCTTCTCAGAGCTGGCAAAGCAACGGGGGTCCAGTCCACGGAACAATGTTTAAACAGGTTGGGCTCTGGATGAAATTCAACCCTTTTTCACTTCTCGCTTTCCTTTCCCCTTTCCCCTCCCTCAAAACCATCCATCAAAGCCCTTATCTCGTGACTTTTGTTTCAGGTTGGAAATGTTCAACCTTCACCTGTTGCTGTTTCTGTGGTTCCTTATCCATATTCCAGGTACAGAGCAAAATCCTTCCCTCATTAGATATTCAAAATGTCTATAGTCCCAATCTAGCAAAACATTCATAGTATCAAGAAATAGTTTCAGTGGCAGCCTCAGCTAAGTTAGTCAAATTGTCGATTTGGTAACCACAATGTTACAAGTTTGACTCCCAGCATTAGCGGTCTTTTTATAGTTTGAGCCAATCAGCTACCGACAATGTAGGCTGGTTTACCTCTTTATGGTCCTTTGTCGACTCGGTCACAACTCTCACAAGGCTGGGTTTATCTAATGTACATTCTGAAGTAGTGATTTCGGGTTTCTCTCGTCACTTATTTTGTAAATATCATATTGCAGCATGTATACAGCAATGCAAGTAGCCCCAGTTCATGGAATGACAGCTGCCGGAATAAGTGGGCCGCCGTCATCTCTGCCACCAATCTCAGTCGCTGCATCACAGTCGGCAGTAAACCGGGATTTCTCACGCATGCCAGGAACACTTACAAGACGATGAAAGTTACTACTATAAATTTATTATACAAGATTGTAAATTTATTTCAGGAATTGCATGTAACACAAACCTTTTCCCGAAATTTAGAATACATAAATTTTTTTCCAAAACATACCATAAATTATTAGAAAATTTCCACAAAAATTTCCACTAAGACAGATTGAGCACGGAGAACCCTAATTAAGTTGGTTAGTTGTTGGCTTGTTAACAGATTTTTCTCATTATTTAGTTTTAAAAAAAAAAAAACAAAAAACAAACAAATTGACCACCGGCAAGGACCCAAGATTCAATGATACAATTCCGTGTTTCAAGTAACGTAAGACTACTAACTACTAAGATTAATGTTCAGTTACAGTTAGACGAAAGCAGATGAAAATTTTCCAGGAATTTCACTATTTACACACCGGAATCCAGATGGAGATTTGCTAACACTGTTGCGAAAGCGATGACTTTTCAGAAACTGCCAAATTTGCATTCATTATGAAAACGACAAGTATGCGAAGGTACTAGGAATTACCCAAGTAGAAATTTTATGTTTTGGTGATAAAGTTTTATTTTTTTATTGGGACCAATAATTAGGGGAAGAATGTTGATTAAGAATTTGAGTCAAGTATTAAGGAATTTTCGTGATTAGGAATGAATTAGGTTTGGACTTTCTTTAAAAAATCATTAATCATTGGTAAGTTTAACTAATTTTAATAACACGTAAAATTTGTTTTCCTATATTTCATGATTGACGTATCCTGCTATAGGATACTTCAATTCGTGATATGATTACTATTTCGAAAATCAATGGACTTTTACTTGTTTGACCACTTTTTTTCCTAATTTATGATAAAGTGACAATGATACAATCAGTCATTAGGAGTGGACAAAGGCCAAACGTGTGAAGATCCAATTGTGAACACCCACTTGAGGGAGTATCAAACGTGTGAAGACTCAATTGCAAACCTCCAAAATTTGTTGCCAACATACACGTGGTAAATCGTACCTTTTTTAGTCCTTGGCAGGATTCAAACTTTGTACTTGCGGCTTGTCAACAATGCAAAGTTTATAAACTTATTTTGAGTTGGTTGACCAATTGAGTTGTGTAACATATGTCTCAAGAGAAAATATATATTTTAAAACTATTGTAATCATTTCCAATTATTTTAATTACTATTAATCAATAACTAATTAAGTAATTAATATAATATTTCTTAGGAATTACGAGTAATAATTATTAAAAAACTTCAACCAATGACAATGATGCAAGGTGCCACAAACTGGTATGCTGATGCGTACCAACTACCAATAAATAAATAAATAGTCATACGGATAATACTATTTGTAATAATTTAAGGAATCAAAAGATTCAATCTTTATAATTAAAAATTTACTATTAAAAAAATGTAATATTTGTTGGGAGTATGGGCTCGAGATGACCGATAGGTGTGGTTTGGAGAAGAGGCAATTATTGTTTGCCTAGATGAATCATATATTGTGAGTGAAATTGTACACTAGAAAATTAAGTATACTGTCTATAACTCTATAAGCTCAAGCGAAGATAATAAAGGAAATACTCTTTTATTATTTTTTGTCTCTCGCTACGAACTAATGCGACGTAAATCAATCTAAATTGTCACAAAAAAATACTAATAGACAACACTTATGATAGTCGATTTTAAACCTTATGATTACCAAACTAACTGTTCGACTAACCTACTGAAGCACAAAGAGTCAAAGTTGCCTCCACTTAGGCTCGAACGCACACCCATCATCTATGTGAGAGTGTAAACTGTGACACCAGGGTGTCACTAGACCACAAGGTCATTGACAACTGTTCGACTAATTTAGTTGAAATTGTCACGTACTTAATCCTATACATTAAAAACTAGTATTTCATTTCTTGTGGGACAAAAGTTTCAATCCAAACAACTTTTTTTTTTTTTTTTTTTTTATAACAATCCAAACAACTTTTTAGTGACCTAATTTTTAAATTTTCACTTTCCAATAGTCTTCTCTCATACCAGTCAGTCCCTGTTCGTTGGGACAATTTTTTTGGTTGAAAATCCGTGGGTAGTTGGGAAGAAGATGGAATGGTCGGCAGAGGTGGTGCCCCACCACAAAGAGGCGCGTGTGAGTACCTCAGCCGTCACCGTACCACCGCAGCCTTAGGTCCCGGCATCGCAATCATGCGGCAGCGCTTCCGTTACTAACGGTCAGCTCACCCACTTCACCAACTGTACATTCAACCCCATTGACCGCAATAAAACCATTCATTCTTTCACACTATCCCGTTACGTACACGTGTTCATGCACACACAGCAAATACGGCTGAAATGACATTTTGCCTAATATGACGAAATCTGATGCGAATATTGCGCTTTAAATTTTAATTATTTATAACACAATAATATAATTTGTAACAAATTTGTTTAATATATCTTTGATCTATAAGAAAGTGCACTGTCTTTACTTAAATGTACAATATAACTGAATCTGATCCTAGACAATAAAAGATTACAATGAATACATGAAATATATCATATTAGGTTGTCAATAATTAATGGGTTCAAACCAAGAAGACAAATATATTACGGAGAATAATACATTTTTAAAGTCACATTAGTGAATATGAAGTTATTGCATTATATTTTTTAAATTTTTTTTTTAAAAAAAAACTGAGAATGAAAATAATAAATTGAGCAACTGTTTCAGTGCCTAACAAACTAGCATGCATTATTAAATATTAATATTAATTATTACACTTCTTGTTTATCCCATACTAGTGGGCCATCTGCTCGGATTGAGCCAATGATATCATGTCCGTCATCGGACGGCTAGGATGTTATCTTTGCCTGAAAACCGCGTCTAGCCGTCCACTATTCTCATTAACTTCGTCTCTCTCTATATATATCCTCCTCCATGGCTGAGCTCCACGCTTTCATCCGCAGTCCGCACCACTTCCATACAGATCACAGAATTCGATCTCTTTCCAAAACCTCACCGCATCGCTGCAAATGGCTCTGTCGGCTGGCACTGTGATTCTCTCGATGAAAACTCTGTTAATTTTTGCAGGCACAGTGTCTCTGTTGATGGCAATGAGGTCTGTTCTTCCGTTGCTCCTCTTTGATTTCCGGATGATTTGGGGCGTGTTCATGGCGTGGCTCAGGCCTCCTTACCTTTATTTCGTCATCAACGGAATCATCCTCGCCATTGTATTCGCCTCTCGTTTCCAGCACGAACGCCTCGAGAAGCAGCTCTCCGGTCAGTTACAGCCGTTGATTACTGTCAGAACGCCTCCGCCGGCCGAGTTGGTTGAGTTTGCTCAGCCAGAGTACAAATCGGTCGTGGAAGAGTCGTTTAGGGCGGCTTTCGGAGACGAACCGCCGGAGGAGCTGGATTTGAAGCCAGTGGTGGTTAACGGTTTTATGGAGGGTTTGAATGAAGAGAAATTAGCTGAAGATGATGCGATTGTTGATGAGGTGAATGAAGTGCTGAATCCTGCCGTGGATCCGTTGCCGGAGCCTGAAACCGAACTGCTTCCGTCACTTGCGGCGGAAAAACCGCTCGTTTCGACACGTTTCGCTCACCGTAAACCGTCCGTGAGAGCCAGTCCAGAAGGTATGCAATCTACGTACACACTTATTACGTACTCCGCCGTATTAAAAAGTCCAAAAAATCAGCTTACACCGCCGTTTGGACGGCGTCGGCCTTATCGGAGTTCTACACAATGTGTCGATAATGGCGTCGCCTTAAAATCTCGTTAACGTCATCAATACGTCATTCTGATTTCCGATCGGATCCTAATGGAGATCTCAATAACTAACTGTATTTTTCTTCGCGCAGGTACAAGAGGTTTGAGAGTCTCGAGGCCGAAGAAGCAGGAGACACTGGAGACTACATGGAGAATGATTACAGAAGGCCGTCACGTGCCGCTCACAAGGCACCTCAGGAAATCCGATGCCCTTGAGAACCAGAGCCGCCACATAACCGCCGAGGAGGGTGTCGTGAACCCGACTCAGCCGCCCCGCAACGGGGAGTCACCGAAAGCGGCGCCGACGCATTCGTCTCGCAGCGCGTGGATCATGCGGAAAGAGCCTTCTCTGAGTCAGGACGAGTTGAACCGGCGAGTGGAAGCGTTCATAAAGAAGTTCAACGACGAAATGAGGATACAGAGACAACAGTCGTTACAGCAGTACATGGAGATGATCAACCGTGGAGCCAACTAGTAAATTACATACATTAGCTTTCTTCTTTCAAATTTCAATATCTCAGCAAAAAGAAATGACTTATTTTCAAAAAAAAAAAATGACTTCTTTTTACCTTAAAAAACAAAGGATAAGTATTAAAAAAAAAAAAGCTTTCTTTTTTATTTTTTATTTTGGTTTTGTATATCTTGAAAGTATATTAGATTATATATGTAAATGAACATATATAGTTTATTGTAATTTATTTATTTACATTGTTTCAAGTAGTGGTTAATTATTCACCAAACTCTCATTTAATCCAATAATACTCCATAAGTGATCATATCAACTCTAAGGCATTGGATCAATAACCTGCTTGAGCGAGTAATACTAAGATGACGTTTTTAACGGTCCATGTTAATTTCTTAATCCAATCTATGAATAGGGGATTCAAAGAACGTGTGTGTGAAACGAGTAGTGGTCTTGGGAGCTGCAAAGGAGTCGGTGCAGTTTTTTTTGTAGCCTACAAATTGTTGGTCTACTTGGAGTCAAAATTTTCGGCATTATGGCTGTCTCTCTTGGAAAAGTCTCAATGCAATGCCCATTTCGATTTTATTATTATTTTCATGTTTTTTTTTTTTTTTGTGGGTTCTAACTTCTAAGAAATAGAAATGTAGCATCGCTTATCTGTTTACTGTTTAAGCAGGACCATTCTGGATTAATCGTAAAGCTCACTGACTCCATCCTTTTAAGGCTACCTGGCCTATAGTGACAGACT
>NXFB01000404.1:69254-80110 GCA_002525835.2 Ipomoea batatas | reverse complement strand
AGGATATCTTCTCTGTATCCATCCTCACCATATGGATATAGCAGTGGATACTGTAACGGTAAATAAGCTGGATTCAATTCACTAATTCTTTGCAGATGGCCTGAATTAGTTTCCACCAAAATATCGCGTTGTCCCATATCTGGATCTATATCACCAACAATCAAAGCGGCAACTTCTTGAACTTGAGGCAAGTTATATGTCCTAGCATCTTTTGATCTCTTACCTATCAATTTGATTTTGATCTCTGCTGTAGGATCGCTCTGAATATGCTCACTTGCATTGCGAAATGTCTTCACAAATGCATTGTTTTCATCCAAAGCATCTTTAATATTTTGAACAATATCAAGATGCAATCTGTTGGTAGTATCATTGTCCCTACATAAATAACAATACAGGAAACCATATTGAAATAATTTGGTATATAGGAAAATATTAGGGCATAAGAATACTTAAATTAAATTGTATATAAAAACAGTTCTAAATTACCCGACTGCATTCCATCTATTGGAATCTTCATTCTGAGTGTCGTAAATATACAACTGCGCAAATTTCGGCCTTTGACTTTGCTGTGGCAGCAAGCTCCCCATTAAATGGAAATTTTGACCATGCAATCTAAAGACAGGCGGGCTTGTGCCAACATTGATTGTTCTGTCGATCTTTCCTCCCATTGATGTAAAGCAAAACATATTATTATAAGACCTAATATTCTCCAGAAAATGTTTACTTCGATCATCTTAATTGAAAAACAAACCAAAAATCTGAGGTGGTGGGGTTGTAGGCCTTGGTAATTGAATTTTTCCGTGAGTACAACAAAGTGAGAACTTAGGGTTCTTAGTACCAACTGATTTGTTCACTCGTTCTTCCATCCAAAACAGCGCTGAGGACATAAATATGTGGGATCAGCAAAATCCAAATATTCACCTACATAAGTTTAAATAATTAGAAAATTGGCAAATAATTATAAAAAAATTTATCAAACATACCATTTGTTAAAGATGCAAGCAATTGTTGATTTAAAACAGCATCGTCAAAATCTTCCATTAAACAACGGTTCATTGAGGATGATGCTTCTACAAATGTCGGATCTGTATATATAGGAATGGATTTAGAATCAAATAGAAAAATAAATTAATATGAAGACAAAGAATTTCAATATATTAAAAAAAATAATTGAACCATTGTTTATGAATATAGAAGATATCTACTTACCATAAGTTAGTTGACTTTTATTGACTATAACACATGACCTTGGTGTTGTTGTTAGTTGATTATTTGTTTGGAAGATGAAAAAAATGTAGGAAATCTAAGTTAGAACCAAATTTTGAACTAAACTTTAAAGTTAATAATAAAAAAATAAAGACTGACCTTGTGTTAGTCGACTTTTGGGTGTGTTGAGAAAGAATCCATTGTTGGTCAAACGCACGTCAGGAGTGTTATCAGTCAAACTAACGTGACATGATTTTTGTGGCACAAAAAGAGATTTCCGACCATCTTCATTTTCTAAGTTATAACATGATAAGAAACAAAGTTGATTAAAAGAATATAAAATACTGTAACCCAATTCATAACATTATGCCAAAATAAATAAACAGTTACAACATTTTTATGCGTAATAGTAATTAAAAATAAGATATATAAACAACCAATTTCTCTTAAAAAAGTAAAGACAGCATACGTTTTAGCGAAAACTAATTAGAAATAACAAATAAATATAATTAAAGAAACTATTCTAATCACGGGAGAAATACCTTTGTGGTTGGCTTTTGCTTTTCTTTTATTGCCTATAATAACACATGACTCCGTTATTTTAGTCAGGTGATTATCTGTTTTCAAAATAAGAACAAATGTAGCAAACGAAATTTAGAACAAATTTGTTAAATAGACAAAAGGGTAATTAAAAATATAGGAATTAAATAAAAAATAACGACTGACCTTGTGTTAGTTGACTTCTGGGTGTGTTGAGAAAGAATCCATTGTTGGTCAACCTCACGTCAGGAGTGTTATTAGTCAAACTAACGTGACATGATTTTGGTGGCACAAAAAAAGATTTCCGACCCTCTTCATTTTCTAAGTTATAACATGATAACAAACAAAGTTGATTTGAAGAATATAAAATACTGTAACCCAATTTATAACATTATGCCAAAATAAATAAATAGTTATAACATTTTTATGCGTAATAGTAATTAAAAAAAAGATATATAAACAACTAATTTCTCTTAAAAAAGTAAAAAGAGCATACGTTTTAGTGAAAAGTATTTAGAAAAAATAAATATAATTAAAGAAACATGGCATAACAAATGACAAATACCTTGGTGGATGGCTTTTGCTCTTCTTTTATTGCCTATAATAACACATGACTCTGTTATTTTGGTCAGGTGATTATCTGTTTAAAAAATGCAAACAAATGTAGGCAAACAATTTAAGAACTAAATTTTTAAATGGACCATAGGGTAATTAAAAATATAGGAATTACACGTTTAATAAATGTTGACATTTTGTTAGTTGACTTTTTGGTGTGTTGAGAAATAATCCATCGTTGGCCAAACTCGCGTCAGGAGTCTTATTAGTCAAACTAACGTGACATGATTTTGGTGGCAATGCAATAGATGTTTGGCCCTCTTCATTTTCTAAGTTATAAAGTAATAAAAAANGAAAAATGCAAACAAATGTAGGCAAACAATTTAAGAACTAAATTTTTAAATGGACCATAGGGTAATTAAAAATATAGGAATTACACGTATAATAAATGTTGACCTTTTGTTAGTTGACTTTTTGGTGTGTTGAGAAATAATCCATCGTTGGCCAAACTCGCGTCAGGAGTCTTATTAGTCAAACTAATGTGACATGATTTTGGTGGCAATGCAATAGATGTTCGGCCCTCTTCATTTTCTAAGTTATAAAGTAATAAAAAACAAAATTGATGAAAAATAACATAAAATAATCAATCAATATTAATAACATGGGTGCAAAATAAAGAAAGAATTTACAAATTTTAATATGACATAGTAATGTAAAAATAAAATATATAAACAACAAATTTGTTTTATAAATGTAAAGAGAGCGTAATTTTAACCAAAAAGTAATTTAAATTAATGCATTCAAAATAATGAAAAGAAAGTGCTCATAGAACGGGAGAAATACCTTGGTGCTTGGCTTTTGCTTTTCTTTTATTGCCTATAATAACACATGACTCGGTTATTTTGGTCAGGTGATTCTCTGTTTGAAAATGGAATAAAATGTAACAAACAAACTTTAGAACGGAATAGTTAAATTGACAAAAGTGTAGTTAAAACTATAGTAAACAATGATAAAATAAATACTGACCAGGTGTTAGTTGACTTCTGGGTGTGTTGAGAAAGAAACCATTGTACGTCAATCTCACATCTTGATTGTTATTAGTGAAACTAAATTGACATGATTTTGGTGGCACAAAAAGAGATGTTCGGGCATCCTCATTTTCTAAATTATTAGAAAATATATATATATTAAACGATTAGAAAATAAGAAATACCATAATTGGTATTTACAACCTTTTTACAAAAAGGAGAAAATAATAACATTATGATATAACAAATAAATACATTAACATTACTAAAACACAAAAAATAAATTGTTCTAATAACGTGATTAAAAAAATTTAAAATTGTTCAAAAATATTTANGTTATATATATTTATTTACCAAGTATGTTATTAATACCATGAAAAAAATAAAAAAAGAATAGTTTGAAACCAATCATATTAACTACTTGGGGGATTTGTTGACAATGAAAGTACTCAAATAACCCATTACCTAGCAAGTTGAAGTGAGAAACTACCTTTTAATATCTTTGGAATACATCATATTTAAAATTTTCAAATTTTTACTAATTTATTCAATATTTTTCCTTAAACTAAGGATTTCTTTATTCACAATAACTCATTCAACAATAATTGTTGAACAAAATGAACCCCGGGCAGAACACCTAAAGGAAAGTCCATAGCTCCTATATCATAATCGCATTGCATGGCGTTGTCATCTATGCTACTAACAATAACCCAATTGCAAATAGCACACTACCAACAAAAAGAAAGAGAACAAATAGTAAATATGAAACCAATGACAATGTTACTCAAAAGAGAATTAAGAATACTTAGAAAAATTCAAATCAAAAGTAGCATTTATTTAGACTATCATTTTTAGACCAAATATTTAGACTATCGATTTTACAAAGTTGCAAACATTTATTTTAGTGACAATTATAATGAATTTCTTATATTATCTTGGATTCATATACATTGAGTTACATATTTAAATAAACAAATTCGACATTCAATTACCTATGTATAAACTTCTCCTATATAATCTTGCCTTGATATACTTCCAAATATTTATTTAAATATAAACATTGAGCATTAACTCATTCGCGCAATGTGCGTGTAAAACTAGTAATACTAATAAATAGTCAACCTACATGTCAAAGTAGAGGTAGGCAATTCAGTTCGATTTTTTTTTTTCAAATCGACCCCAATTAGTTCGGTTCAGTAATATACTGAACAGTAATGTATTCTTGTATACCGAACAATTCAATAAAAAATTGAACCAAACAGAATACCGTTTGATTTTTTAATAATAATAATAAAGAAGTAAATTCAAGTCTCTTTGTTTGCCTGCTCCGTCATTCAAACATCTATATATATAATAATAGAAGTGCCTAGCAAAAGTTTTCCCCCAAAACTGGAGGGCATTTTAGTAACAACATAATGGATATTATTTATTTATTTATTTATTATTTTATTAATTTTATTAATTATCCATATTTATTAATAATGTAATGCCATAAGGTAATATGGTAATATTGTGTTGTTAATATTGATTGGTGATTGGTGATATATGAATTTGTGATATATCTAATATAATATTTTGTTAATATTAATTGGTGTTTGCAATGATTTAATAAAGAGTGATTATTATTAATAAAGGTAAATTGCAATGATTTAATAAAGTCAAATTGCATACAATAAAAGAGAAATTGCATACTAACACACATTATAAAAAAGGTAATAATTCTTAATCTTTGAAAAATGTAAATTGATTTTAAATAATAGCAGGAGTGATTAGGCAATAATTCTTAATCGTTGAAAAACCATAAATTGATTTAAAATAATAACAGGAGTTATTATTATTAATAAAGGGAAATTGCAAATTCTTAATTCTTAATCGGATAATAACAGGAGTGATTATTATTAATAAAGGCAAATTGCAATGATTTAATAAAGGCAAATTGCGTACAATAAAATAAAAATTGCATGCTAACATACATTATAAAAAAGGGAATAATTCGTAATCTGTGAAAAATTATAAATTGATTTAAAATAATAACAGGAATGATTAGGCAATAATTCTTAATCGTTGAAAATGGTAAATTGATTTAAAATAATAACAAGAGTAATTATATTATTAATAAAGGAAAATTGCAAATTCTTTAATTCTTAATCGGATAATAACAGGAGTGACTATTATTAATAAAGGCAAATTGTAATAATTTAATAAAGGCAAATTGCATACAATAAAATAGAAATTGCATGTTAACGTACATTATAAAAAAAGCAATAATTCTTAATCGGTGAAAAACGGTAAATTGATTTAAAATAATAACAGGATTGATTATTATTAATAAAGATAAATTGCAAATTATTAATGCTTAATAATAATAATAATAATAATAATAATAATAATCTGATAATAACAAGAGTGATTATTATTATTAATACAGTAAATTGATTTAAAATATTAACATGATTGATTATTATTACATTATACAAAATGCATTAATTCTTAATCGGTGAAAAATGGTAAATTAATTTAAAATAATAATAGGATTGATTATTATTAATAAAGGCAAATTGCAAATTATTAATTCTTAATTGTTAACAATAATAATAATAAAAATAACAATAATAATAATAATAATATAATCGGATAATGACATGATTGATTATTATTATTACAGTAAATTAATTTAAAATAATAACAGGATTGATTATTTTTAATAAAAGGCAAATCGCAAATTATTACGGAGTAATTCTTAATTAATTAATTAATAATAATAATAATATTAATCGGATAATAACATGAGTTATTATTATTATTAATATTAATCAATCAATAATTATTATTAACCAATTATTTTTAAAGTTTTTCAAATAAATTTCTATCTAATAAATTCCATACCACTGTATAAATCATGCAACCATGCAACCAATTTCACATCTTTCATTCACTCCATGTTACCACTTTAGCTTAACACACACAAAAAAGTCTGCATACAATGGCCCCTATTTTTGTTTTACTATAAATAAGATAAACGTCTTCAGTACTGCGTGGGCAATCAAAGTACGATTGATTCGTCTTTACGAAGTCAAGAACAATCGAGGAGAAACCTTAGAATCTGTGTTGGAAGATGTGAAGGTATATATTCTTTACATATTGTTTATATATATATATATATATATATNTCGCACTTGTAAGTGAAAATAGGTGCGAAAATAGGTGCACTTTTAAGTGAAACTAGGTGCACTTGTAAGTGAAACTAGATGCACCAAAGTTCCAGTTATTTACGAAAATACCACCGCGTCATTTTTTTAAAATTGCATCTGATTTGTTGATCTGGACACGTGGACGGCCGTGGAGCGTTCTCATTTCCTACCTGGGCGCTAGTTCGCACGAGAGTGCAACCCTATATATATATATATATATATATATATATATATACATATATATATATATATAGTGTGAGAGAGAGAGGGAGGATCATATAAGGACAAGTCTTTAGGACAAAACTAATAATCAATCTCAGCCTTACATCTGGAAATATAAGGCTAACCAGCTTTTTTTTTTTTTTTATAAATGCAATGGCATTTTGTTATTTATTACCAACTTGATTATACAAACTTGAACACTATAAAATCTGCGCTTCTCATAATTTTTAAGTGTGCACATTTATATACATTTGGCTCATATGCGGCCTGGTCACCCCATGCGGTCGTGCGGCTAAATCTATGACATCCAATTGAATTAATCTAATGGTGAAATTTGCAGTTCACGCATGTTAAGTAAAGTTTTTTTTGGTAATTTTAGTATCTATATTGAAATGGTGCATTTTAGTACATGGTGTGGTGCATTTTAATACATGTTGTGGTGCGTTTTATTACGTATGTTGGTACATTAATTGTGTTATGGAATGGTGTGGTTTATAATGCGTTTTATACTTTTATTATGTATATTGATGAATTTTAAGCGAATATGTGCATTTGGTTATAGTGTGGAATTGTGTGTTTTATCAGTCCTCTGGTGCATTTTAATACGTAGAATGGTGTGTTTTGTAACATATATATATATATTGCGCGTTGATTTGATAACTTGATGTAATCTAATGGCTGAAAAAGATCGCACGGTCACATCTAAAGAGCAGGCCACACTTGAACTCAACTATATATATAAAAGCAATGATTTATCTTTAAAAATGTAAAATAGTTTTATTCCCCAATTTCATAAATAATGAAGGTACACTTTAGGAAAAACCCGCAAGGAACTCACAAAGTATAAACTATCCAAGACTGCTCTAATAGTTACTGCGTGGACCATGGAGATGTGTGGACCACGATCCAAAAACGACGTCATTTCATGTAATATTTTTCACACTACTCGCTGCAATATATATTTTTTAACTCATAATGTACATTATTCTAACACAAAGTATATTATTCTAAAACATAATGCACATTATCTTACCCTAGAAGTTTCATTATTCTAACTCATAATGTACATTATTCTAACACATAATATACATTATTTTAACAAAAAAAATTTAGCGACATCGTTTTGTATTGTATTCTACACAGTTGTACGAATAATTTGCAACATTGTTCTTAATTAGCCAGCTCAAATAAAAAATATCAATAGATAATAATTATTAAGAGTCAAACTTAGAACTTCGTAGTTAAAGGTAGTTGTCTGACAAACATAGCTAGACATGCACTCTTAAGTCTTAATCTATAAAAGTACACTCAATTCAAGTAGATTTTGACATATCAGCAAATGCCCTATGAAACTTAATTTATCATGTGCATGTCAAGAGCTTCCAATAATTACGAAATTACCATTTTTCTCTTAATTTAAAATTGTTAATCATTCAAACTTGATATATGATATTATTTCGAGTTAATACCCAATATAGTCTCCAACTATAGTAGTTTTACTTAATTTAATCCTAAATGACTTTTTGTATTCAATTTGGTCATCGACTTTGATGATTTTACACAATTTAGTCATTTATTAAAAATTCTGTTAGTTAACTATTAGAAATAGGGTCCAAATGATAACTTTTCATCCTTCGTCCCATTTGGGATGATTCCTTCTTCTTACCCTTATTAAGATCCACATATAAATGCAAATCTTCGTACTCAAATCAACTTCAACCCTAAATAAATAAATACAGAGTAATTTTTTTTAACGCTACTCGCTGCAATATACATTTTTTATATCTCATAATGTACATTATTCTAACACATAAAATATATTATTCTAACACATAATGTACATTATCTTACCTCAGAAGTTTCATTATTCTAACTCATAATGTATATTATTGTAACACATAAAACACATTATTGTAACATATAATGTACATTATTTTAACTCATAAAATTCAACGACTTCGTTTTGGACCGTGTTCCACACAGTTGTGTGGATAATTTACAAGACTGCTCATAATTGACCGACTTATCACATCAAAAAAGTCAATATATAGATAACAATTATTAGGAGTTGAAGTTAGAATCTTGTGTTAAACTACTTAGTTAAACTACTTATCTTACCAACATTACTGGACATGGACTCTTTAAGTAGATTTTGACATATCAGCATATGCACTACGAAACTTTTTTTTTTTTTTTTTGGTTCTAGAAACGGAGGGGAATACACTACGAAACTTAAAACTTAACTTAATTTATCATGTGCATGTCAAGAGCTTCCAATAATTACGAAATTACCATTTTCTCTTAATTTAAAGTTTTTTTTTTTAAATTTAATTTAAAGTTGTTAATCATTCAAAGTTGATATATGTTATTATTTCGAGTTAATACTCAATATAGACTTCAACTATAGCTATTTTACTCAATTTAGTTTTAAATGACTTTTTGTGCTCAATTTAGTCTTCGACTTTGATGGTTTTACACAATTTAGTCCTTTATTAAAAATTCTATTAGTTGACTATTAGAATAGGGTCCTAATGATAACTTCTCATCCTTCATCCCATTTGTGATGATTCATTCTTCTTACCCTTATTAAGATCCACATAGAAATTCAAATCTTCGTACCCAAATCAACTTCAACCCTAAATAAACAAATGCAGAGTAAATAAATATTTGGGTGCGAAGATTTACATTTTTGTGTGGATCTTAATAAAGAAAAGACGAATGAATCATCCTAAATGAGATGAATGATGAGAAATTACCATTAGAACCCTATTTCTAACTGTCCACTAACAGAATTTTAACAAATGACTAAATTCTGTAAAACTATCAAAGTCGAGAACTAAATTTGGGTATTAACTTCTATTATTTCGTATCGTTTACATAAAACATTATTCTATACACAGAGTCCCAAATTAAACTTTCTTATAGCAGATAATTATATTATATTTTAATTATCGTCAAACCTCAATTAAAAGAATTCTCTCAATAGATGTGTTCTTTTTTTTTTTTGAAATACCTCAATAGATGTGTTCTATTAACGATATTTAAAGAAATAGAAAGTTGAGAACTTTTCACTCCAAACTATAACAAGTGATTAATATTCCAAAAATAGTTTAAATAGTGTGTGATTATTTCGGTCTGTTAGGTGCATATATTAAAATGGTCGATTAGGACTTCTCAATAATGAAAAGAGGGCAGCTAATTGGTCCCTAATCAAGTCAATTTTACTCAACTTATAATATATTTGATCTGTCTTAGTCAGATACCGATTCCAAAGCAATAAAATTATTATGTTATAATCAATATTAAGTGTGGAAATTATGAGTGGATTATATAACAGTTATAATGGTCATTGTATTTATGTCTCCATTATTCCTTTTCGTTACAATAGTAATTATATATATGTNAGCCAGTATTCAAGTTGCAAATGTTTAGTGAATAGTTAGCACAACATTAGAAGATCCTATAGATGTATTGGAACTACAGTTGTTTCTACAAAAGATGCCCAAGTCAGTATAGAAAATCAAAAGAACCCCAAGCACATAGACCGAAACAGCAAAGTCCAAGATAAGAATAATAACTCCATCAACTTTCTGATATTTATGTGAGATCTTTTTGCCTCTCAGCCGCTCATCAATGACGAAACCTACCTATAGCAGAATGAGATAACTCACAAGCCGTCATTTGAGATACACAACATATGTAGGTAAATATACATTCATAACAATGACATTATGAGGACTGATAATGAACACAAAAGATGAGTGAGATTTCACCTTACTGAGTAACCTCTTTGGATCCTGAAATGCAGGCTTTTTCGCCCCCTTCTCGACTCCGACGACTTAAGCGGGATAGGTGGGCGATGGCGGTCGGCGACGGGGACGACGTACGGTTATGTTACGGGGACGACGACGGGGATTTCGTTTTTTAGGTAGAGGCTTGGGGGCGTCAGATCAGAATGCAATTTTGTTTTAAGTTAGGGATTGGGGCGACATCGTAATAATTGGGCCTACGGGTTGTATTTTTAAACCCTAAAACGTCGGTAATGTTACATAACCGACGTTAAAGGTGCTCCCATTGGCGATACAACGACGGCTAATCCTTAGCCGTCGTCGTT
>NXFB01000404.1:38365-52621 GCA_002525835.2 Ipomoea batatas | reverse complement strand
TGGGAAAACCAGCAATGACCTTATCCTTAGGAGAATAGAACTCAACTACTCTACCAATAACATCTATAATGAAATGTAGATGTGTTGAGAAGTATGATGTATAAGTAAAAAAAAATTGAAAATGGTGTAGAGTAGCTTACCAATCAACAGCTTCTCTTCAACCTTGCCAGCCAATAACTCCTCAATAGGTTTAATCCGAAACAAAAGGCTTGGAAAACCTTTTCTCCTATGTCTCTCAATAGTTGTGTATTGATTGAACCTCATCATGTATTTATGCTGTGTAGTTTTATACTGGTAGTAATAAGACACGTCCACAAAGTTTTTTACTGCATAAACTTTACCTTCTTTTAGCAGATGGGAAAACTGATCAATAAAATCGGCATGTATACTTGCATGAACATAGGTACCCTAGAAAAATAATAAGAAAAAAACAAAAGAACTTTATACTCAGTATTAGCAGTTTATTAACAATGAACAATTTATTAAAACACTTTGCAGATTAAGATGAAGCAGATATGGATATGTAATTACCTCAATGTCGTGAAATACACACTCTTGACTCTTCACAGCAGATTTGTTCCTACCTTCAGTCACAATGTAAGTACGAATCAACCTTAATCTAATTGCTTTCTTATAGGATTGAGGAGAAATGTTTTTTGCTAATACATAGAGCATTGACATTTTGTTTTGTAAGGTATGGAAAATGGCCAGCAAAAGTCTTACGTAGAAGGAAGAAGAAAGCATAACCATTTTATAGAAGATTTTGGAGGCTGAAGAATGATGATAAGTTGCAACCTATCAATACACCGATAACCGAAACGACATGGGGCCAATGTAGCACAATTTTAACAATATGGTTATTATATCAAATATATAATATAAAATAAATTATATATAATAAAACTTTGTTTATGGACCAATTAATCGAATTAGTTAAAGTATAATTTAGTTTGATTTATTAAATAACAATTTCTCAAAATAAAAATTCAGTTAGTTTGTTTCAAAATTAATCTAATTAATTGAATTGTTACTCCTAACCACATTAGCCTATTATTTGTATATTAAGAGTCATCCTCTTAGTACAATTTTTGTATACAAGATGGTTGTATCAAATATATATAATATAAAAATATTATACATAATAAAATACTAATTAATTCAACCAATTAATTGAAACAATCAAAGTATTAGTTTAATTTAGTTGATTATGTAACAAGTTTACTTTTTTTGTTATTGAGCAAATTATTGAACAAGTTTAATCTTTTTAATTTGTTACTTATGTACATTACCAACAAATTAATTATTTAAAATATTAACTATAGTCAAATATTCCTTATTGTAGTTAATAAATAATAATAATATAAATAATAATAATTAAAAAAAAAGAAAAGAAATGTGATGTGGGATCAAAAAGAGGGCGTTGAGCTCCCTCATTAAAAGAGGAGCTCAACGCCCCCTTATATTGGCAGGAAAAATTAGAGAATAGAAGCCTCAGGCTTCATTATTATTAGTGAAGCCTGAGGCTTCTCAGGAAGTAATTATTTTTACAAAAATTAAAATATTAATGGTGTTTTGGGTATTTGCCTAAAACACTAAAGAAAAATGATGCTAAATATAATATTTGTTACTATATTTGTTGTGACAATAAAATAATTATTTGTAACTATTTTTTAGGTCACTAATATTCTTTTTGCGTCAACAACCGTTCTCACAATTAAGTGCAATTATTGTGGCTAAAGCGTTGTCACAATAAAATAATTAATTGCAACGATTTTAGTTGTCATTAAATCAATTTTTTGTAATAATATATTAGGTCACAAATTGTACATTTATTGTGACCATTATTGGTATCACTCAAATACTACGTTTAGTGTATGTAAACATTGTCACAAAAGTATGAGTAATTGTGACAACTTTTCAAAAGTCGTCACTATTACAATAGTGACGGAGGATATAGTGACGACAGGTGACGACATCAAAAATTGGTCACTAATTTCAATAGTGACCAAAATTGGTAGTTTTAGTGACAACTTCTGCTGTCACAAAATGTGAAATTTCTTGTAGTGGGGCTTAATACGCATGCCGGCATTTTGAAATTCAAAATCCTAATGATATGATTAGGGTTTATGTAATTTGAGTGATGTATGTAATATAAATATAGTATTTAAGTAGCTGAGTCTGATGGAAAACCTTGATATATAAGAACTGTAATTTAATTATAACAACTTCCCATAAATTGGGAATGCCAAAAGATGGTAGTATTTAAGTATAACTTAAATACTAATTGATATTGATTATAGGTAATTGATTGATCCCGCCAAAAGCCTACCAAAAGCGTACGTAAACATGAGCGGGAAGACTTCACCAGATCTTAGAGCCAAAACACAAACGACGTAGTTTAGGGCGGGCGGGAAAATGGGGCCATTTCATTGGCCGAAATCTTATAGCTTTATTAGATAGAAGGATCTAGGTCTATTTAACTAAATAGGCTTCTAATTAGGCTTAGACCTGACATTTTTATTAAAAGGGTCGTAGGCCTCTATGAAGGGGCCTGGCCTATTCTCACCCCAATTGTTATGCCGTGGACTTGGTCTACATTCACATACACTATACTCTACATTCACACTTTGTAAACTCTACATTCACACATTACAGGATTATATGTTTAGTAACTATATTATCACTGTTATGCATTCACACATTCAAAACTCTATATTCACAGGTCCTATACTCCATATTCACAACTTGAGAACTCCACATTCACACATTACAGGGCTACAAGTTGCTAGAACTTTTTAACTCTATTACAGATTCACACATGCATAACTCTACATTCACACTTTGAAACCTCTACATTCACACATTTCTAGGCAACTCTACATTCACACTTTGAAACCTCTACATTCACACATTTTTGGACAATCTATATTCAGCAATATGTTTACTAAAAAAAAAAAAAAGAAAGAAAAAAGAGAGACAAAAACGACGTAGTTTTGGACCCAGGTCCACAGCATAATTCTATCCATTGCTATGAATATCATTACTTTTCCAGTATGATTATTTTAGTTTTCTTTCTACTGCCTTATTTCAAACTAAAAAACAACTGTGTATTTCAATCAATAAACTTTTCTGTATCTTTAGAAAAACATATATATATTTAAGTGGGGTCATGCGGCGGAATTAATCTTACTGAAATTCGCGTATGTTTAAGTGGGGTTATTATGGTAATTTTAGTATTTATATTACGTGAATTGGAATGGTGCATTTTAGTACATAGTGTGGTGCGTTTGAATACATGTTGTGGTGCGTTTTATTACGTATGTTGGTGCATTAACTGTGTTGTGGAATTGTGTGTTTTAATCTATCTGTTAGTGCATTTTCATACGTAGAATGATGTGTAACTGTGTTGTGGAATGGTATGTTTTAATACGTCGTCTGGTGCATTTTAATACATTGAATGGTGTGTATTTTAACACATGTGTTTCTAATAAGTGTGATGCATTTTAATACGTATAATGGAGCATATTTTAGCACATGTTTTTTTCTTTTGAAAACTAGCACATGTTTTCTAATATGTGTAAATAGTGTATGCTTATAATCTGACATGAGGCACGTTATGGTACATTTTAATACCTAGAATGATGTGTTTTATTACGTATATTGATAAATTTTAAGTGAATATACGCATTTGGTATATTGTGTGGAATGGTGTGTTTTATCAGTCCTCTGGTGCGTTTTAGTACGTAGAATGGTGTGTTCTGTAACATATATATATTGCGCTGCGCGTTGATTTGACGAGTTGATATGATCTAATACCTGATCATGACAATATATATATATATATATAAATATATAAAGCAGTAAAAACCTTTTTTCCTGATCTGTATCCTTCGACCGGCGGTGATGGCGGCTGCAGCGGCGGACGACGCTTCGATCGCCAGTGATGGCGGCTGCGACGGTGGACGCTGATCTGGTCAGACTCGTCTGCGGACACGGCTCGACGGCGACGGAAGGCGGCGGTACAGATGAAGGCACGGCCGGCTATGGAGTCGATCGCCTTTTTTTGTCCTCTCTTTCCCGATCGTTTTTTGGGTGAATTCGCCGGTGAAGAGGCAATGGAAAGTGGTTTCCCAAATAGTGACGGAACTGAGTAGCTTACAAAATCAGGAAAAGAGACTTTGAAAAAGGCTTCTTCTCCTGTGTAAAAAGCCTACGGTTAAGGTTTTTTCTATTTTTCTTTTTAAAAAAAAATCAGTGTCATTAAATACGGTACGTGTACAGTGTACACCTACCGTATTTAATTTAAAACAACAAAACAAAAAACTGAAAGAACACTGAACAGCACACGAACAACCACTCTCCTCTTTACTTTCCAACCACTCTCCTCTCTACCCCACTTCCTCCTCCAAATCTCCAATCTTCTTATTCTCTTCACCCACTCACTTTCAAACCTTTTTTTTTCTGCAAATTTTGTGGTCCTTCTCAAGTCCCTTTCATCCTTTTTTGCTTGTGGTCCCAAATTTTCAAATATTGTTTGACTATTAGTGTGAATCTTGTGTGGGCTTGAGACGAACGGCGGCAGTTATCCAAAGAAGCCGGTAAGAACTAATACATTTTTATTTTTATTTATTTATTTTACATGTGTACATTGAATTTGGCTTAGATGACTTTGTGGATCATGTGACCATGAAGATTAGTGTCAAGTTTACTGATATGGATGCTTTTTCAAGTTTACTAATGGTAGCTAACATCAACAAATAAGGGTAGACCACGGTAAAACTACAAAACAGTCGGTACAAATATTGAAATTTAACTGTTGTGAACCCTAACTCGACGAACAACAAAACATCTATGCTACTTGAGGTGCATCCCACTGACTTTAGTGACTCCCATGGTAGCGAGGCATATCAATCCTGATGACCTGCAATTTAGCAAGAAATCCAGTAAGAAAACAATACTAGTACAGAACACAAGGAGAGAAGTTGGTTCAATATGTAATAGGCAGCAGTAGAGGATAACAATAAACCTTGTAGAAACAAGGAACATACATCAATTATGGACTTCCAGTATGAATTGTTTAGTAGAAATCTTTGCTTTTTTAAGTCTTCTGTGTGTTTTGTAAATTGGTTCTGTGTGTAAGTAAATCAAATCCCCTCCTTTTCAACTACTTGTAAATTGGTTCTGTCACTGATATGGAGTGGATGTAGTTGTTGATGAGTTTGAGATACCTGTAAATTGGTTCTGTGTGTTTTCTTGCACTTGTAAATCATGAAGTCCTGTACTGTTATGGGTATAGCAGCCCGAGTAAAGCAGTTCGGTGTCTGGTTCATAATCTGAGTTGGATAACCTAAATACAGTGCAGGGCCAAACTTAGGCTTTAAGTAAAAGAACTGTACTTGAAATCAACCTTGACCCTGAGATTTAATCAGGGAATTTATTAAAGTATTAAAAATCTACGTGCATCATTTTAATATGAATATAATAAAATAAATAAATAAGTATAATGAATGATTTAAATGTAATTAAACAATTTTTAATTTAATTAGTTATTTATAATAATAATTAAGTATAATAATAATTAAAATTTCAACTAGCATGTACTGTATTTCAACTAAAAAGTTGCAAATGTCATTTGGTCTTCTCTGAAATGCATGCGTATCTGATTACATATTTGAAAAAGTAGAATCATTAACTCAACTTGTTTATTTATTTAATACGGAGTAATTTGTCAAATTCTAAATTAGAATGATTGAATTGTAATTAAACAATAATAATTGAGTAGAATAATAATTAAGATTTTAATTTACAATATTTTAATTTAAATAGTTATTTATTTAATAATTAGAGTATTATCATTTGAATATAATAATTCGAATAATTATGATTTTAATTATAGAATATTTTATTTTAATTAGTTATGTATTTAATGATTAGAATCTTTTAATTATACTTTATTAAAATGAAGAACTAAATAATGTGAAATTCTAATGCAGCATGTAAAATTAGTATTACTTGCGTATTACTTATTCATAATGTCAAATTCTAATGCAGCATGTAACAAGCGTATTTTAATAATGTTAAAAATAAATAAGGCTTATTCATTGAACAAGCCTATTACTTATGCTTGTATAAGAATATTTTGTGTTTTAAATTAACAAGATTGATTTCTAATTTATTAATTAGAATAAATGAATTAAATTTAGAATCACATGATTGATTTGAATGTATTTTTGAAGTAGAATATTTTATTTCAAATAGTAATGAATATTTTTTATTATCTTTTACAGTTATGGCTGCATGAAGGCAATTACATCCGGGTCCGATGGATCCGTCGGTGCTAACATTTCAGCATAGGCATCGGTCTATGTCCATATGGATGGATCCAGATTTTAATGCACGTATTAAACCGTGCCGATACGATGGCCAAACAGTGGTGCCCATCGATGAAAGAATGATTAATTACTTGCGTATTGCTGCGTTCTACGGGGTATCTCATCTTAGAGATATAAGGTTGGACCATTCATTAATCGCTGCTTTGATTGATCACTACAAAAAAACGCCCGAATCGCTAAACGGCGAAATTCCGTCGCTAAAGCGTTTAGCGACGGATTCTATCCGTCACAAAAACCCTCCTCGCTAGAATTTTGCGACACAATTTTTTTCCGTCGCTAAAATTTGCGACGGATATTTCCCTCGCTACACGAAACGAATCCGTCGCTAAATTTCGTCCCGCAACGGATTCATCGATGGCCTTTGTGAGGGACTAGCGACGACAATTTCCGTCGCTACATATCGCGACAGAAATTCCGTCGCTATACTAACACTTTGTCCGTCGCTAATTTTTTTCTACGACGATTTTTGGACAAGATTTGCAAGGGATTAACGACGGATATTTCCGTCGCTATTATTAGTGTCAGAATTTTCCGTCGCTATTTTCCGTCGTTATATGTAGTGACGGATACTATGGTCGCTAATTTAGCTTGAACTTAGTGACGGAATTATCCGTCGCTAAAATTTAAAAAAAAATAAAAAATTACCCCACAATTAATATCACGTACCTGCTTTAAATCTATTATATTAAAAAACATAATCTGAGCTTGCCAAATATATTAAGCAAACATAATATTAAGAAACTTCCAAAAACAACATTAACATCCAAAAACATAATCTGAGCTTGCTAAAATACTAAGAAACAGTTTCAGACAACATCAACAACATCCAAAAACATAATTTGAGCTTGCCAAAATACTAAGAAACAGTGTCAAACAACATCAACAACATCCAAAACCATAATCTGAGCTTGCCAGCAAAATACTAAGAAACATAATCGATATAATCATCTCCCAAGTCTTCATCATTTGAATTAACAGAATGTCCTTCAGTAGTTGGAGGTTGTGGCGTAGAAGTGGTAGGTATGATGTCGTTGCGACGCAACTCATCCATTAAACTTACAATCTGAGCTTGCATTTGAACTTGCATTTGATTTCTTTCAGCTTGTAATTTAGCCTCCATCTGAGCTTCCATCTCAACTCGCATGTTATCTAACATCTCCTTCATTGTATCTTGATGAAATTGTGAAGTAGCAGATAAACTACAACTATTGGAATTGATAAATGAGGATGCCTTGGTTCCTAAGCCATAAATACGCTGCTTTTTTACCCCACCAAGAACATCCACATACAGCTGTGACATCATGCTCAGTTGACCCTTCCACCTCTTGCGTTGCAGCATCATGTCGTGCTTGTATTTCTTCCTACAATTACAAATTTAAACAAAATAAAAGAAGTATACAAAGACAAAATAATTTGATCTATTTTACATTATACTTACAGCAATTTTCTTTGACCTTTCATCAACAAATGCACCATTCTTCTTTTTGTGCATATGCTCAAAGCACTCAAACAGATTAGGCTCCTTTTGAAGTTCATCTCGCTATTAAACAAACAAAAACAATAAAATGATGCATAATTAGTAAAGAATATAAATAAATAAATAAATATATATATATATAAAATAAATTTTTAAGTTAAGTGTATTACCAATTTGTGATAGTGCTCAATAGCAGATCTAGATCCTCCGGTATGTCGGGAACATCCAGTACCGGGTCCTGCCACCTCACTCATCCTATTCTTCCGTTGTTGCTCAGATTTAGCTTTAACGTCAGGCCTATCCCAATATGCCTCCCAAATGCGCCATGTATCTTCATGTATACAAGCTGGCTTCCCAGTTGAAGTTCGGTTTGACTTAAATTTTGAGACCATATCTATATACCGTATGCATGCTTGTGCTAGAAAAGCTTTACGAACATGTCGGTCAATAGACGCATCCCACTTGTAAAATTTCTGTAACATTACAAATTCATTAAATATAAGATTACAGCATAAGAAGTGATCTAAGGACTACAAACTAAAACAAAAATTAGTGAGGCCAACTAGAGTAAGATAAGAAATATAAACAGCAGAAAGAACCACAGCAGAAAGTTTCCCTTAACTCCATTTAGTACTAAATTTATCCTCGATTCCTCTTTCAAGTGTAACTCTTTCCTCCAAAATTTGGTAACTAACAAAAAGATCACAATTTACATATATATATCTACACATTTGATAACACATGCAAGCACTGAAAGAAATGCAAAGGCCAAACAAAGGTTCACCTCAAACAAAGAAATGCAAAGGCAAAGTTATTCAAAAATCCGTCGCTAACTGTTATTGTAAATCTGTATTACAATTTTTTTACGTAGCGACGGCTCAATATCTGTTGCTAGATAGCTACAGATACTATTTCCGTCACTATTTTGTCGCTAAATTGAAAAAAAAAATAAATATAAGCTTTGAACCATAACGACAGATAGTGTTCCGTCGCTAATCCGTAGAAAATAATATTATTTAATCATCCCGCCAAAAATCCGTCGCTAAGTTTATGCGCGAAAATTTACCGCTAAAATTAGCTACGGATTTAATGACAAAATATTTTCCGTCGCTACGCCATCGTTAATCCGTCGCTAAGATTCAATTTTTTTAAAATAAGTAAATCCGTCGCTAAACCCTCACTATTCCGTCGTTAAACGAGCAACTGATTGAATCCGTCGCTAAATCCGTCGTTATTTCCGCGTTTTTTTGTAGTGTGAGCGGTGGCGGCATGAGGTTCACGCCTTTCACCTACCGTTTGGGGATGTAGGTATAACACTTCAAGATGTTGAAGTGTTACTTGGGCTTAAGGTGGACGGCCTAGCTGTTACTGGACGTGTCAAGCGTTCTATTGAACAATGGAAGGAATTGTGTAGTCGTTTGTTGGGATTTACTCCCCTTGATCGATTTTTGAAGTAGTCGAAAATTAATTCGACTGCAATAGGACCCGTTCCAGAACTAACCGCAGATAGCACAGATGATGAGGTGCAAGTTGCTACACGGATACAATTGATGCATTTGTTAAGAAGACTTCTTTTCCCCGAATCAACAAACATGGCGGTAAATTTGGCCTTGTTGCCTTTCATTGAGGATTTTGAGGTTTGTGGGCAGTACAGTTGGGGATCAGTTGTGTTAGCCTATCTTTATAGGGGGTTGTGTAAAGGAGCTGACCACCATACTTCGGTTGTCGGTGGTTGTATGCTACTTTTGCAACTTTGGGCATCAGAGAGGCTTCCTATGCTTAGGCCAGAGGGCGTTATAGCAGAATTAAATATTCGTGATTTACCAGTTGGTGCCAGGTAAGTTGTAATAGTTACTTTTTTAAAACGTATTGAATTCACTTTGTGTTGAAGTAGTCATGATTTGTTGTTGTAAATGTAGGTGGATAGGTGCACATTTTTGGGGCAATGTGCCTCATCACGTGATTCGGACATATCGCGACCAATTGGATCGCGTTAACCAACAAATGGTACTTTCGTTTAATGTTGGCGTTACTATGCTCATTTATATAATCATATTTTGTGGTAATCATAACATTTTTTTACGTCTTTCGTAGTTTGTCTTCGAGCCTTACAATGCATTATTTCCTCAATTGCCTGACTATTGCACGGCTGGCCAAGCGATTTGGACTGCTCGAGTGCCTTTGATATATTTTTATATCATTGAGCACTACTATCCTGACCGGTTCTGCAGGCAATTCAGCGGTTTTCAAGATGTCCCGTTTGAAGTCGTGTACAGTGAGGAATTGCACGCGTTCGACGGGCGATCTGGCAATTTTGATTGGGCTGACAAACACGCTGAGCATTTGTACTATTGGAGACAACAGGCAGGTTTCATCCACCTAATGAAAGTGATGAACAATCCCGTTACAAGTGATGCATACCGGGTATGGTATCATACCCATGGTAAGCTTTTCATTGGCAACCCTGAACATCGACAAGATCAGGGTTATGTCCAATGTGGTGCCTCGACATGCACTATTGTGTTATTGTTCGATTTTTTTCCAAAGTGTTTTTGTGTTTTTGTTATTGTTGGATAAGTATGACTATTCATAACACTAACATAAAAAATACTAACAACAAGGTGGGAAAAATAATGAAAATAAGCTTAAAGGTTAGACTTGGGTAGGGTTTAGGGTTTTTCAGTACAAACTGAAAAAGCCTAACATTTTGGCTTTTTCAGTACTTTGAACAAGCCTAACATTTTGGCTTTTTCAGTACTTTTTTCCCCCAATCAACCAGCACGTTTTCAATACTTTTTTTTACTACTTCGTGTTTTTAAGCTCGTAACTCTTGTTTATATATATCATGCAACACCAACTCATAATGTCTCCAAAACAAAGAACATACTCCGAATTTTGTAATTCTTCCTTGTAAGTCGTCCCCTACCACAATCTTGTCACACAATATGGCCAATGTTTCAGATAACAATTGTCAATTGTTCATTTATTGGGGTGGTAAAATTTGTCAATATTTAACACCACCTCAACTTTACTACACAATACCGCCCCAGTTGGTCATTACTATTCATGTCAATTCCGGATTACCTTATGTAGTCAATCTGATCCGGAATGCAATGGGCGTAAGTTCGGATTGCATATTACAAATTACTGCCCGACTCCTAATCGATAGCTCAATGGGTGTCATGCAAATGGCATATCGTATAACCAATGATGTAGAGTGGGAATACTATGTATTCCAAACAAAAAATCTTGGTGAGCTACACGTTTATGTTACGCAAGAGCTTCACAACCCTTCACCTTCGCAAAACACATTCACTACTTTGTTAGCCGGGAATGAATCATCCTCTACAGATTTTGGTGAATACGAACCGTATGTCGAATTCTTTTGCCATGACAATCCATTGGAGAGCCTAACCATTCATACAGAACAACTTCCTGGTCAGACATTCTTACCAGAAAGCTCCGAGCAAATCGGTTCATTAGAGAGTAGCTCATCTGAAGAGCTAGTTTCAGGCACCTCAGACAGTTTAGATGAAGGAGCTACAAATCATGACAACATGAATCAATTTTCATTCCCGTTTGATTCATTTCAACAAGTCAGACAGGAGGATGCAGGGGAAAGAGGGTGGCTGATTCAGAAATCCCGTTTTTTCATGCCCCGGTATCATTTAATACCGGGTTTGAAGAAGAAGACGACTACACAATGCCATCTTTCGATGCTGAATCTGGGGTGTTTCAAATCGGAATGGTTTTCTCCGACTTCGAGGAATTATATGAAGCTGTTTCCATTTTTCACATCGGTGAAAGGAAAAAATTCAAATCTTCCTACAAAAAAAACACCTCTTGCGTGCGGAGTGTGTGAACTTCATGTCGAAAGAAAACCCGTGTTATTGGATGTTGTCTGCAAGTAAACTGAAAGGGCCCACAGGGGAATGGCAGATCAAGAAATTGACTAATACCCATGTATGCAGACATGATTTCAATGACGGGGGGTCGACAAAATGTGCAGAAGCAAACTTATCGCCTCTCTTGTCACGCATAAGATCCGTGACGATCCGCACTATAAAGTTAAACACATACAAAGTGATGTGAAAAATGAGTACGGATTAGACGTGACGTATCGAAAGGCTTGGTATGCTCGTAAAAAATGCATTGAACAAGAGTACGGAAAATTTGAAGATTCCTACAACGAGCTGCCCCTTTTCTTGCAGTCAGTGCAAACAACAAACCCAGGCACGAGGGTAAAAATTGAATACACGGAGTCCAACCAAGGGGCACCGTACTACGATTTCTTGTATGCTTTTTGGGTTTTTAAGCCCGCCATAGACGGATTCCGATTTTGCTTCCCGGTTATTTCACTAGATGGAACACATTTATATGGAAAATACAAAGGCCACCTTCTTTTAGCGGTCGAGATGAACGCTAATCGAGAAATTTTTCCACTCGCATATTCAATTGTTGACTCTGAAAATGCAGCCAGCTGGACTTGGTTCATGACACTACTCGCCACACATGTCTTCCCCGATCATGAGTTAGTGTGCATCATTTCGGATAGGCATGTTGGGATCGATGCGGCGTTCAGGGATTTGTCTGCATTACATCTCCCACGAGTCCAACGTCGATATTGTCTTAGACACATCTGGAATAATGTCATGACCCGGAATAGGAATAGGAGACTGCGAGCATTAATTTGGGAAGCTGGTACTGCAACCACACGCCGAGAATTTGGGAACAAAATGGAGAGAATAAGAGCTGAATGGCCTGCAGCGTATAATTATCTAGCAACTATTGACGCTGAAAAATGGGCGTTGTCTCACGATGGTGGTCACCGATCTGGCATTATGACAACCAATTCATCCGAATCGTTTAACAATTCTCTTAAGGGTTGTCGTATGTTGCCAGTGACTGCGCTTTCAAGACTCACTTTCCATAAAATAAGGGTAATGTTCGCCGATAGGAGAACAACTGGCCAAAGGATGCGAGAAGCAGGGTTGTGTTGGCCCAAGAAAGTTTTTGACGAGTTGGCACAACGAGAGCAACAGGCATCCAATGCAACCATTGAGAGGTATAATGATTCAACGGGATTGTACGGGGTTGCTCTTGAAAGACGGCATGCCACACAATGTCCCCTGCGCTTTCATAAAGTTTGTTTGAACAAGTCTAGCTGCGATTGTGGAAATTGGAACGCCAACACCTCCTTACCTTGTGCACACATCATTGCAGCATGCCACTTTTAAAAAGTTACGTATGACTCGTTTGTGCCAAATGTTTTCTCCATGGAACATTATATGGCGAGTTATGCAACTGATTTCTTTCCACCGTGCAATGAAATTCAATGGAGGAGTGAGCGCATTCTACTTCCACCGTCTTCCGCTAGACGAAATTCACGTCCAGGCCAACGACGAACTCGTCGCTTTCAAAATGAAATGGACTTTGGGAATACGACAACAACGCGACGATGTAATTATTGTCGGGCATGAACTCATGTTTCAAACTAGTGCCCAGCGTTAAATTATCACTCGTAGGGTTCATTTCTTATTTACTTGCAAACATTGTATAACAAATTTGCAGTTTGTATTCAAAAAATTACTCTTTTTTTTTTTCTTTTAAAATTTGTTCTCTTCAATATTTACTAGATGACAGAACTACACTAAATATTTGAACCCTATAACTTTTTATCAGTACCAAAAATTAGATATTCATACTAACCAAACAAAATTTATTCTGGTGAAATTAACTACATAAATATTTAATAATAAATTTTAACGACTTTATATATTTACCTTATTATATGTCAATTTATACTTTTTATTCATTAACAAATCATAAATATATTTATTAACTATAGACAATTATTACTAATCATTAATATAATTATTATAATCATAAATAATTAGTTTAATCATTACCTAATGAATACTTTAAGAAATCAAATCATAAATTTTTTTACTAATTATACACAATTATTTTTTTTTTGAGAACAATACACAATTATTTTTAAACATTACTATCATAAATAAATTTTTTAAACACCTATACACATGTGTATTTTGTTCATTGTATTCTGTCGTATTTTGTTTTTTTTTTTAAATAACAAAGGAAAAACCTAATGTTTAGGCTTGCTCTGCATAAAGAAGACTGTCAAACAAGCCTAAGCCTTAGTATCTTTTCCCTGGATGGAATCCCACCACAATCCGCTCCTGTTTGGGAAACCATGTCAAATTGCCTCTCCGTTGAGTTAATGATTCTCGTTTTTTTTTTTTCCTTTGTTTTCTCTGTCTAAAGCTGCGTAATTCCTTCTTTGGCAGCGTAAGTAAGGCCTTACTCAATAGTTTGAGCTTTTTCTCAAGTTTTTTTTATTAGGGGTGGGCACTTCGGTTCGATATA
>NXFB01000404.1:0-22579 GCA_002525835.2 Ipomoea batatas | reverse complement strand
ACAATATTATATGAACATATGTTACAATGTAATAGGGCCAGTTGTATTCAAAAATAATAAATAAAAAATAAAAATGGAACTAATATTCCAAATTCATTCTACTGAATGAATTATTCATTCCAGTTAGGATCTATATATATATATATATAATTTAATATATATGTATTATATATAATATATATTTATATATATTTTTATTTATTTTTATTTTTATTTTTATTAAAACTTAATAAAGTTCGGTTCGGTTCGGTTTTTACTAAACCGTTCGGTTCGGTTCGGTTTTTAACCGAACCGTTCGGTTTACAAGAATCCCGAACCGTTCGGTTTTGTATTACTAGTTCGGTTCGGCTCGGTTCGGCTCGGTTCGGTTCGGTTCGGTTCGGTTCGGGTAAACCGAACCGAAATGCCCACCCCTAATCCAACTTGCTACTCTCAGGCAGTAAAACACTCAAAGTGGCGTGAGGCGATGGATCAAGAGTTTAATGCTCTCCTTCAGAATCAGACCTGGTGTTTGGTCCCATCAACTCCTTATATGAATGTCATTGGTTGCAAGTGAGTTTTCGTACCAAGCGCAATGATGATGGCACGATTGAGAGGTACAAGGCTCGGTTGGTGGCAAAGGGGTTTAATCAGGTGCCTGGGCAGGACTTCTTTGACACGTTCAGTCCTGTGGTCAAGCCCACTACAGTCAGGTTACTTCTTTCTTTGGCTGTTTCTTCTGGTTGGGTTATTAGACAGCTTGATGTGCACAATGCCTTTCTGAATGGTAGTCTGTCTGAGATTGTTTATATGTCAACTACCTGGTTATGCTGATTCTCAGTATCCTAATCATGTCTGCTTGTTGAGATGCTCTTTGTATGGGTTGAAACAAGCACCCCGTGCTTGGTTCAATCAGTTGCATGATTTTCTATTATCTGTGGGCTTTGTTGCTTCCAAGATAGACGTGTCTCTTTTTCATTGTTCTGTGGATTCTGGTTTTATGTTCATACTGGTGTATGCTAATGATATCCTTGTTATGGGTAGTAGTCAGGGCCTAGTGAATTCGTTGTTGGCCAAATTATCTGCTACATTTAAGATACGAGATCTTGGGGAGACTGGGTTCTTTCTTGGTATTGAGATGGTGCGATGTGGTGCTGATTTGCTGCTCTCTCAGCAGCGTTATATGAATGATATCTTGAAACGTGCAGGCATGTCTAATTGCAAGCCTTTGTCTACTCCTATCTCTTTAACTAGGGCCTTTATCTTGCAAGCAGATCCCTATGATGATCCTACTCGGTACAGGAGTCTTGCTGGGGCTCTGCAGTATCTTACAGTTACTCGCCCAGATCTCTCCTTTGCGGTCAATCTGCTGTGTCAGCATATGCATGCACCTACGGTTCAGCATTGGGAGCAGTTGAAATGAGTTCTACGGTATGTCAAAGGTACTATCCTCTTTGGGCTTTGTGTTCGGTCGTCCTCTTCTAGGGAGCTGCATGCCTTTTCCCTACTTTGACTGGGCTGGCTGCCCTGAGGATCGTAAGTCCACAAGTCGATTCGCTGTGTTTCTTGGATCCAACCTCGTCTCCTGGGTCTGCAAGAAGTAGAGGACGATTGCTAGGTCTTCTACTGAAGCTGAATACAAGGCCCTGGCAGATGTATGTTCTAAGGTAACATGGAATTTGTCCCTCTTGCGTGAGCTTCGCATTACTGGTGTATCGGTTCCCAAATTATAGTGTGACAACCTTGGTGCCACCTATATGTGTGCCAATCCAATCTTTCATGCTCGCACTAAGCATGTAGAGATTGATTATCACTTTGTTCGTGATAAGGTGGCTGCTGGTGAGATTCAGGTGAATTTTATTTCCACGAAAGACCAGCTTGCTGATATCTTCACCAAAGCTCTTCCTGGTCCTAGATTCAATTTTCTCAGAAACAAGCTACAAGTTGCTAGTCTGCCCTGTGCTTGAGAGGGAGTGTTAGGACTCTAGGTCTTTGACTCATATTGTGATTCACTATCCTACTCTAGGTCATATTGTGATTCACTATCCTACTCATCTTATACCTCTACTCGTGTATATTTATATATTCTCTCAGACTCTGTAATTTGCTGTCATTAGTCAATACAATTGTACGTTCTCATCCCATGTATTCACTGTATGAATATAATATTCTCATTTCTTGCATCAATAATACCCCCCCCACCCCCCTAAAATTTGAATAGTTCGTTAAAGTGTTGAACCTGTAGATGAATCTTGCTACACCAACAAATTATTAAACACTCATATTAAAAATCTTCAATTAAATTTGTTATTATTATCTAAAACTTACCTAAGGCAATTCTCATTCTATTATATAGAAAGAGAAAGAAAAAAATCTAAAAACATAATAAGTGTGAATGAAGGTTATACCGTTCATTTATGTCTGTTCTTTCTGTTAAGTATTTTTGTACATTATGCTATAAAAGTTGTACTTTACAATATATTAGACAAACATACCACTGCCGTTATAACTTCCGTTATCTTTTCCACTATTGTTACCATGCGCATGCATCCACTATACATTTTATTAGTTTCTTCAATAATAATAATAATAATATATACACATTATATATAATGGATTTATATGTTACTTATTTCCTAAAATATAAATATAAAATTTATAAAAATATTTTACATTATTATTATTATTTACAATAACTTAAATATCTAAAATCTAAATAAATTTAAAATTTTAATATAAAATATTATATTGGGCACCTATTTTTTGCACATCGCGCAACAAAAAACTAGTAGGAATATAAATGCCAACTACTATATAGTGATGACATCTTTGTTACCATTTCAAATGGATGGTAACAAGATCGAACTTCGGTAGTGGGATGACATTGATTCTTTGGACTGAAAAAGATTTTGAGTGTTTTAAAAAAATATAAATGATTGAGCTGAGTATTAATTCTTTTCTTATAAATTATAATAGTAATAAGCAAGTATATTTCTGTTAAGAAAAGAAAGAAACAAGTTGATATATGGCCCTACGTACCAAGATTGGGAGTATAAACACATGGTCGTCATGTTTGGTAACATAGTTAGCTTATTATCTATATTTAACTTGTTTTGCTTGGTTAAACAATTAATATAAAGAGTCATTTCATTTTTGGTCCTACTGTTATTGAGGCATTGCCAATTTTAGTCCACTTCATTAATTTTTGCCACATTACGGCCAGTCTTATTTAGTCATTGCCACTTTAGTCCACCGTTAAAATTTTCGTCAAATAACCGTCCAAAAGAGGGGTATTTTGATCTTTTCATGTTTTGATCATGTCCTTTACCCTTTGAAGTGGTTTTCCTTACAGATTTTCATCCAATGAAGAGGTCCGGCAAAAGCCAAGGCTTTGTAATGTGGCTCACATGGCTTTCGCCGGACCTCTTCAATTGATGAAAACGTGTAAGGAAAACCATTGCAAAGGGTCAAGGAGATGACTAAAGCATGAAAAGACCAAAAATACTCCTATTTTTAGACGGTAATTTGACAAAAAATTTAACGGTGGACTAAAAGTGGCAAGGACTAAATAAGACTGGCCGTAATGTGGCAAAAATTAATGAAGTGGATTAAAATTGGCAATGCCCCAATAACAATAGGACCAAAAGTGGAAATGACTCTAATATAAATGTTTGATTAATCGATTTTTTGTAACAACTTATTGCTCATTTGCTCCAAAATGCTAAAATTTAAAAAGGTTGCTCAAAATAGCTTTTTCGATAAAAATTTTGAGAAAATAAATTATATCCATAAAGTCATTTTGCATGTAATCAGCTATCAGCTATCAGCTAACAATTAGTTTATCAAATATCTTTTTACAACTAGCTAATCTTATCAATTATTTCGTAATCAAATACATTAATTCAGTAGGTGGTGGGTTCGAGCCTCAGTGGAGGCAATATTGACTCTTGTGCTTCAATAGGTTGAGAAAGTAGTTATGAACAGATACTGCATTGTCATAGAGTCAGTAATATTCAAAAAAAAAAATATTAATTTAATTCACTAACAGCTATTTGCCAAACACCCATCTTAAGAAGCCATCAAAGCTACTAAAAATGGATGTATGGTCAACATATAGAATAGAACAGAGCAAGCACGGGTCATGCCACTGCTCACGTTTACGGCACGAAGGGGGACAATAGTTTAGTCAATGAGAAATGTAGACCAACAAACCAAGAGTAAAAAATAATCTATGTATGTTAAACTGTTTTCATCATGCCAAATCAAACTATTTCATTATTAAGTCAATGTACTTGGTTGGATTAAATTTAAGTATGAATATTGTAAAGCCATATAAAATGTAAAATTGCCGTCAAGTGGATAATAAATTTTAATTAGGAATATTTTCTTAGTAATATTGTAAAACAGCAAAATGAAAATCAAGATAAATAAGTATTGCGTGTAAATACATGACGTTATACTTAAACGGTTCAAACTCATTTTACTTTGAACAAAACCACAATCAACTTATATTTGTCACCTTATATTTTTCAGACAACTTATAAGTTATAACCACACTTTCAAGTTTCAATGACGGATAATCACATTAAGTGTGGATTAATTATTATCCAATTCCATCTAAGAAAACTCTCTACTCTCCTTTAGGAATGTCAATGGGTCAGGGAAGGCTACATCTACCACCCGACCACCTTATACTTTCTCTACCTACCATCACCCCTAACTCGCGTTGAGTGGACTTTTTCAAAATCCACCCCCACCCCACCGAGTACGGATGCACACTACGAGTTCTTGACACTTATTATCTTATTTAAAAAAAATTAAAATAATATTTAAATTACTTACACATAATAAAATTCACTAGTTATATTAAAAATAAAATAATAAAAATATTCAAATATAATAACTAAATCGTTATTTTTTTTAAATAAAGATATTAGTTTATAACTAAAAATAATAAAGAGTCAGCAAAAATTATAGAAATTTTTATAATTAACTACGTCCCCATTTTATCTGTCCTAGTTACTATTCATTAGTCAAACCAACTCTTTCTTCTTTGTTTATTTTTTACTTATTTTTAAATATAATTTTTTGTTTTTAATAGTACTTTTACTCTAGTTTCTAAATATATAAATTTTGTATATAAAAAAAATACTAAATTTAATATTTTAAAAAATTTAATTAAAAATCACTTTAGTCAAGCTTCGTTAACCGAACCATACACATCAAATGGGACGGAGGGAGTATACATATAAAAAACACAGTCACACACATATGGCGAGTTGGTAAAATTCTAGGCGAGTTTTGTATACCAAATTTGAATTTAACCTAACCTACTGCAAGTTTAATTAACTTTTTAAGACAGATTACCCACTATCACTCAAAAAATCGATTCAAACAAGATAATTCTGGTAAAAATTTGTGGGCTGATTAAAATTGCCATCCTTAACTACTCTCCTTTGAGCTTCCGGCCGGATCCCGATCGCTTTACTTAGAGTGAAAGAGAACAAGAAGACATATATGGTTGATGCTTCATTGCTTTCCCACAAATTGAATACTCCCAGCCACGTCAACCCCCCAAACTTTCCATAATTTCCATTTCTCACCTAATACTTTAATTTTCACCTCCCACCTATAAATACGCCCCAACTACTTTTCCCTTCTCCACACCGCTGCCCCTCTGTCTCCTTTTCCAACATTCATACTATTTGACAGTCTTCCTTTTCTGTTCTGGGAAGTGGGAAATCAAGAAAAACACACTATTATTATGGCTCCTTTTGGGAAGATAGCAGCAATATTGGGACTCATGATTTTGGGCACCATGATTAGTTCCAACACAGTCTCTGCTGGCGATCCAGATTTGCTTCAAGATGTCTGTGTTGCTGATCCCAACTCAAGTATGTATAACCTTAAACATTTTTGTCTTGTCTTGTCTTTCAATTAGTGCTTCAGTAGTCTCCAGTTTTTCTGTTCAAGTTTATTAATATTGATGAATTGTTTGAATCTTCCAAACAAATTGGTTTTAAGTCGGTGGGCTTCTATATCTTGGAGTTGACTTTGGTTTTTACTTTTTATAGAGATTTGCATTTTGTAAATAATTTGGGTTAATTATCGAAATAATTCATTGAATATAACAAAATTACTAATTTGATTCTTGGCTATTTTATATTTGGTTAAATTAATAAGTCTTCAACTTTAAAAATTTTAATTAATTTGATCATTTGTTTAGTCCAAGTCAAAAATCTGTATAATTTGAAGGTATTGTTGAATTTCACGTCACAAACATCATTTTCTCTCTTATTAAATTGAAGAGTTAATTACCAAAATAATCTTTTAACTATAGCGAAATTACTCATTTGATTTCGAGCAACTCGAGAAAAAATGTTAAATTCCAACAATACTGTTAAATTCTAAAAATACTCTCGAATTAAACATACGTCTAACACCTAAATAAAAAAAAAAGAGACCAAATTACTTAAGATTTTTAAAGTTAAAGACTTTTTGTTTTAGTATAGTATAATTGACTTAGTTGACTCAACCGAGAGTGGAACCCACTCCCATCATTCATGTGAGAGTGTTTTCCAGGACACTAAGTGCAACTAGACCACAAGGTCTTTGGCTTAAAGTTAAAGACTTAATTAATATTAATTGTACAAATTGATAATTTCAGTATAATCAATGAACTATTTCGATAATTAAGGATAATTTCTTGGGTAATTTGGATGACAAATTGTGTGTAATGTGTTTTAATTTGTGTGGATATAGCTGTGAAGGTGAATGGATTCGCCTGCAAGAAGAATTTCACGGCGGAGGATTTCTCGTCAAGGGTGCTAGCGAAGCCGGGAGCCACCAACAATACAATGGGGGCGGTGGTGACGGGGGCAAATGTCGAAAAAGTCCCTGGACTCAACACTCTGGGCGTCTCCATGTCCCGCATTGACTACGCGCCCGGCGGGCTGAACCCTCCCCACACGCACCCACGCGCCACCGAGATGATTTTCGTGCTGGAGGGCGAGCTGGACGTGGGATTCATCACCACCGCCAACGTCTTGGTCTCCAAGCATATTACGAAGGGCGAGGTGTTTGTGTTCCCCAGGGGGCTGGTCCATTTCCAGAAAAATAACGGGGATGTTCCGGCCGCCGTGATCGCCGGGTTCAACAGCCAGCTGCCGGGAACACAGTCGATCGCCGCCACCCTGTTCGCGGCGTCGCCGACTGTCCCGGATGACGTGTTGACTAAGGCGTTCCAAGTTGGGACGAAGGAGGTGGAGAAGATCAAGTCTAGGCTCGCTCCCAAGAAGTAAACAGTACTTGCGATGAAGCCCTTTAATTTTCATTTTATTTGTGTTTGTTTATTATTATTATTATTCTATATTCATGATTTGATGAAGACTCTTGGATGAAAACTTTGTTGTTTCAATCATTGTAAGTCATTTTCCTTTCAATTTGCTAACAATAATAAAATCAAAATTAAAGCTCCCCAATCTTTTTTTTTTTTTTTTTTTTTCCTTTTTGAGTACTACGGACTCTGTTACAATGTAGTATATGTTCATATATAATAGGAGTGGGCGTTTCGAAGTTGGGGTTGATATTTTTTTTTTTTTTTCAGTTTCGGTTTCGATTTTTCGGTTTAAAAAAAATAAAATAAACCATTCGGTTTAACATTAGAATTCGTTTCGGTTTGGTTTGGATCGGTTTAGGATCTCTAAATTTTAACATTTCATAATTTTTCCGAACATATATACTACCAAACAGTACATATTCACATAATCACATAATGCATATCCAAAATCTAAACATTATATAACAAAATAGCAATTCAAAATTCAAACATACTACTATGTAGTAATTGTGAGGTAAAGAACAATTGTGGCAAACAACACAAGTGAAAAGTAGAGAACAAGTTATAAAGAAATCAAATAAAAAATTTAAGAGAGACAATAACGAGAATATGAACTAAACGACGGAGCAGACATCAAGGGATTTAGATTTACTTCTTTATTGTTGTTGTTGTTGTTGTTGTTGTTATTATTATTATTATTATTATTATTATTATTATTATTATTATTATTATTATTATTATCAAATAGTATTCGGTTCGGTTTTTAACCGAACAGTTCGGTTTACAAGAATCCCGAACCATTCAGTTTTTAGGTACATTACTATTTCGGTTCGGTTTGATTCGGTTCGGTCTACCCCTAATTCATAACTACTTTCTCAACTTACTGAAACACTTGAACCCATGACCCTCCAATCTAAATACTATAATAATTATATTTTTTTCACACATTTTTGTTATTAATGATTTTTTTTTTCTAGATATCATTCTCTTCCGTTCTTATATGCTGTATTTACTATTTTTTTTTTTCTAAACAAACACTCTTTCAAAAAAAAAAAACTTATTTCATTAATAATTTTTTATAATATCAAATTACTCGTAATACTAAAATAAATATTACTCGTATAAAATATTTAATTATAAATAGTTTGACGCAAGTTTGGTTATACAAAATGAGACAAGGTGAGTGTTATATATATAATATGATGTAATTGTTATAATATAATATTATAGCAGTATCTAAATGGTTGAATGTTATTTATCATATAATTGTCAAAAAAAGTATATGGCTAAGATAGAAGTTCAACTTTTTTTTTTGTCTGAAATATATATATAGTTTTTTTTTTTAAGAGTATGGCAGCATAAAAAGAATTCAATTTTATCTGTATTAAATTAAGTCTTATGTGCCAAGGACCTTGTAGTCTAGTGGCATCAAACCCTTCCTTTTATACGGGAGGTGGTGGGTTTCTGTTATGAACAGATATTGCATTGTAATAGAGTTACTGGTATTAAAAAAGAAAAAAAAAACCTGAAGAACATGTTTCATTTTTAAAATTTTATTTAAATTTAATTTTTTTCAAGAATTAAATTTGTGATTTCACAAGATATTATCTTTCATTTATGGACTTGCCATTTGTCACCAAAGCAGATATGCCACATAATATTATCATTATGTAATGGTGATGATGACTATAATCAACATTTGGCTTTAAATTCTTGAAGCAATTTAGAAGCCAAATAAGGATCATATATAGCTATCGATAGGTAGTCAATTCAGCTGAAATAATCTGATCACTTATCTCCAAAGGAATGCGAAGTTAAAAAGCAAATATTACCAAACTAAGTTGGTGACTGATATATTGACACTACACAACAACTAAATATATGGGACTTAATATCATCAACTAAACCACTGATAAAGATCCATTGCAAAATTGGAGGGTGGGGGTGGGGTGGGAGTTGATATACCATGTATCAGGGTATTGAAATTGTGTATTTTTAGTATTGAAATTGTGAACTTCCAGAATGTAAATTATGTTTCTAAGTCAAAACACATAACAACTGTACTAAATTTTTAAAAAATTAAATTGTGTATTTTTAGTATTGGAATTTACTGCAATATTTTAAAGGAACTTGTAAATACAAAACAAGGCAATCAATTACATATATATTAATATTATGCGTTTGTAGTATACATATTGTGAATTTTTAAAAAATAAACCGTGAACATTTATTATGTAAATTGTGTATGAGAGTTCAAAATAATTTGCCCTTAATTTGCCACAACTCAATATTGGGTGACAGCATCTGGAAAGTTTTTGTGAATATTTTAAAAGGTCTTGGTGACCTACCCTTGATTTGATTAATCATTAAAGTTATTCAGACAACTATCCTAATCCAACCAATTTAGATAATGATAAATTAATTTAACATTAGGGAATTATAACGTTAGATTGTCTTTCTTATCTCACAAGACCTGGTTATAATGAACCGTGAACTAAAAGTTTGGTAAACCTGTCTTGTTTTAATCAACAAAGATGGTAGGAGTATTATATATTTCATATTTGCATCTACAATCCTTTTACTTACAAATCAAATGAAAATATACATTAGTCACTATGTTCGAAGGTTAAAACACTAGGAAAATATACATTAGTTACACCCTAAAAAAAATGAGATGCAATCCTATAAAAAATGATGATTGATCCTAGCCATTAATCAAGGTTCATGAATGCTTAAGGGTTATAGTAAAAATAAAAACACTATATTAATTTTAAAATTATTGCAAACTTCTAATTTTGTAATATTTATAAAAAGAGTTTCACTATTTTTCTTTTATTTTCAACAACTTTCAACCGTTTATCTACCTAGATGGATGGATCAAATCAATCCTCACTTTTTACATGGTAACATATTTTCACTGAACCCTCCCCTCCCATCCCCTATATATAACTCTTGCTGATACTAGATTGTAGCTAGTAGTTGAATGACTAAATATGATTAATTTTAAACTCGAAAGGCGATTCGTTTTAATGTTCAATCTGGTCTGGAATAATATAAGGATGAGAACTATATAAATTGTATTACATAAACAGTTATTACAAATGTATAGATTGTGAGAATATACACAAGAGAGAATCATAAGGAGACTATGATAGACAATCATACTCTGACTCAAATACATAGTGACGGTAATAATAGTTACCGGAGATATTTTGAGTATTATTGAGTGATGTTGAGTACAATAGTGAGTTTACAATAGTGAGTTCAGCCTAGAATTAGAAACTGTTCCTATAGTGTTGAGTACAGTGGTGAAGTGTTGAGCACAGTGTTTGTGTTCAATACAATGCTCAATTCAGTGTGTGTTCTAGTCTAGTAAGAATGTCGTCCCTCTGCAAGTGTTGTGAGCGTCTTTTTATCTTCCTCAGCGCAGTAATGGAGCGTTAATGCTAAGGTGCTGAGGAGCCGTTGAGCATTAATGCTGAGGAGCTGAGGAGCCGTTGAGCCTTAATGCTGAGGAGCCGTTAGAGTGAAGTGCTGCACGGCTAGTTTGAACGTCCGTTGTCTTGTCTTCGAGTCACTGCTGAACTGCTGATGATTTAGGTCAGTGCTGATGCCCAATTATCCTGTCACATAGGCTCTATTTGGCAGAGCTTATTATGGAGCTTATAGCTTATTTTAAACTACTAATAAACTATAATCTCTGTTTGGTAATGTTCTCAAAATAAGCTAGTAGTTTAAAATACGAACTTATTTTAAAAAACTACTTTAGGTAGCTTTTCAAAAATAAGCTAGTAGCTTCCTAACTTTTTTCTATCTTAAGCACATGGTATACTAGTAACCTGTAGCTTGTCTCTAAGAAAAGAAAATCTATGGCTAGGTAAAGCTTTCGTAAAGATGCCAGCAAGTTGATCTTTTGTTGAAATAAAGTTGGCATGAATATCTCCAGTAGCAACTGGATCTCTAACAAAGTTATAGTCAATCTCCACGTGCTTGGTTAGCATGAAAGATATGATTTGCACACATATACGTAGCACCAAGATTGTCACACAAGAGTTTGGGAACAGAGACACCAGGCACATTAATCTCATGTAGTAAAGAAATAATCCAAATTACCTCAGCACAGACATCTGCTAGAGCCTTATATTCTTCTTCAGTGGAAGACCTAGCAACAGTTCTTTGTTTCTTGCAGACCCAAGACACAAGATTTGACCAAAGGAACACATCATAACCACTAGTAGACTTATATGCAAACCAAAATTAACTGTCCCTTTGACATACCCAAGACTCGCTTCAGTTGCTCCCAATGTGGGATTGTAGGAGCATGCATGTGTTGACACAATTGATTGACTGCAAAAGATAAGTTCGGATGCGTGATAGTAAGATACCGTAGTGCTCATGCCAGACTTCTATATTGAGTATGATCCTCATATAGGTCTGCACTGAATGGAACATATTTCGAAACAGAAATAGGAGTAGATAATGCTTTACATTCTGTCATTCCAGCATGTTTCAAAATATCAATCATGTATCTTTGCTGTGACAACAATATACCAACATCACATTTAATTGTGTGAGCATCAATATAACCAGGGGGTTGCTTCATGTACATAGTTTCAGACAAATTTCCATTTAGAAAAACATTATAGACATCAAGCTGTCTAATAACCCAACCAGAGGAAATAGCTAAGGAAAGAAGCAATCTAACAGTAGTGGGTTTTACCATTGGACTGAATGTATCAAAGAAATCCTGACCAGAAACATCATTAAAACCTTTTGTTACTAACCTTGCTTTGTATCTCTCAATGGAACCATCTCTCTTTCGTTTCGTGCGAAAGACTCACTTGCAACCAATGATGTCCATGCCTATCTTGGATGGTAAAAGAGACCATGTCTGATTCTGTAGAAGGGCATTAAATTCCTGGTTCATAGCCTCACGCCATTCTAGATATTTAAATACTTGAGTGTAACAAGTGGGATCTGTAGAGCAAACCCAAACATTTAAAGTCGAAGGAGGAGTCTGAGACTGACTACGAGTGGCCATCGTGTGAGTTTCGTGTGGTTGGCTTCAAAGATTTTCCACGTGGTCGGCCACGAGGCCGTGGACCAGGCTTTCTGAGATCATTACCCGAACCAGGCTGCTGGGCGAACTACCCACTCACAGCGATTGGGTGCTGGGCGGATTGCCTAGTCGCAGCGACTGGCTTCCTGGCCGCGGCTCAGCTGCATGGGTGCGGCAATGGCGACATCAACAAGGTGCAAAATTGATTCGGTCCACGATCTACTTTGCAAAGGATTTGGTGCTTGCAAATTTTCCTTAGTAGCAAAGGGAAAAATACTTTCATCAAACCGCACATGCCTGGCGCACACGTAAATCTTATTAGTATGTAAGTCAATGCACCTATACCCCCGAAACGACTCAGGATAACCTAGAAAAAAACATGGAGAAGACCTGCAAGACATTTTATGGCGATTGTATTGACGAAGATAAGGGTAACATAGATAGCCAAAGACAAGAATGAAAGAGTATGATGGAGGGGATTTATGCAGTAGTAGGCGAGGACTGGAGTTATTTAATACAGTAAAGGGCATTTTATTTATTAAATAAACAGTAGTCTCAAAAGTAAAATCCCAACATTTATATGGAACAGAGCACGAGCCAAAAGAGTTAACCTTGTTTCAACAATGTGTATATGTTTTCGTTCAACACGACCATTCTGCTCATGAGTATAGGCACAAGATTGTCTATGAAGAATTCCTAACAGAATAAAGGTAAAGTGTAACTTTTTGTACTTAGCTCCTAAATTAGATTTTATAAACTTGATTTATCTATTGAAGGAACGTTCAACGATAGTACAGAATTACTTATCAAATATGGCATAGAGATCATATTTTAATTTCATGGGAAAATACCAGGTATAACGAGAGTAATCATCCACAAAAACAGATGGAGACGAACTGGTGATAGGAAGTGTGTATAAGCCCCCAGAACTATTGCCTCTTAGAAGAATCTGCTTGGTATTGGTATTCTTCACAACAAAAAAAGGGGTGAAATTCAAAGAACACTTTATTATCTGATGCAAATTTCTAAATAAACAATAGAGAGGTAGACAAACTAGGAACATGAAGAATTTAAACAACTTAAAAGACCTAGATGGAGTAGTAAAGGAAACATGACTAATAGATAAACTCTTACCATCACCTACACGCAGTGTATCATTACATACATACTCCTCTAAAATAGATAAGACTGCAACCTATTATCAGTGTGATACTTGGTATTTTCCTTTCTTCTTTCCGACTTAATATTTCTTTTTCCTTTCGTACTCTCTTTAATCCTTTGGATCCTAAATTCAATTTATTTTTTTTGAGTACTACTGACTCTATTAGAATGTAATATTGTACAACTGAAGCTCGAACCCACTCCCATCATACATGTGGGAGTGTAAATCGGGACACCAGGTGCCACTAGACCACAAGGTCTTTGGCTGGAGTTACAAGTTTATAATTGACCAATCTCTCATATTTTCATTAAAATTCAAGGATAATGATTGGGATAAATTGACTACTTCTTTCTCTTATTCTCTCCTCTTGGCCGATTATCACACTTACAAAAAAAATAAGTTTCTTTTCTCTTTTCTTCTAGAGTTGAAATCCTTCCTTGTGTCTTTTATATTGATAATATGTGTTATGTTATTAGTTTGTTATTTAGTTATAGTGTTGCCAAGCACCTTGTGCTCAGATGACAGAGTAGTGGGACTAGTGGCTCTCCTATATGGGAGGTCATGAGATTGAGCCTTAGTAGTTACAATGTAATAGAGTTAGTTGTATTAAAAAAAAAGTTATAATGTTAATTCTATATTTGAATCATATCTACAAGGAGCCATGCATTACATCTTATTTAACCGGAGAAATGTGGATGCATGAATTACTACATGGTAATGAAAAACGGTGTTTTAATGCATTTAGAATGAATCCGGATACCGATACATTTCGTCAATTATGTGTAGATTTTGAAACCAAGTACGGTTTGATGCCTTCGAGTAGGATGTCGACTTTAGAGAAACTTGGTATCTTTGTATATGTGCTTAGTAAGGGTGCTTCTAATAAAGATACTCAAGAACATTTTCAACATTCCGGTGAAACTGTGAGTAGAATTTTTAAAGAAGTGATGAATGCCATGGATGGTTTGTCAAGAGACATACTTGTGCCAAAAGATCCCGAGTTTAAGGATGTTCCATCACACTTTGCTAATGACCCTAGATATATGCCACATTTTAAGGTAAGTCAATATATAAATAGTTTGGCTCATTTTCATCTATAAATTTATTAGTTAAAATGTATATAACATTATTGTTTGTCTTTGTTTTACAAATTAGGATTGCATTGGAGCTATTGATGGTATACATATTGCAATAACCATAAAAGAGGAAGATCAAATGCGATATAGAGGAATGAAAGGGATACCAACTACAAATGTTTTAGCAGCATATGACTTTAATTTATTATTCACGTATGTTTTAACAGGATGGGAAGGATCTGCACATGATTCACGCATTTTCCTTGACACAATTTTCCAAAACCACCACCAGGTAGTTTAATTATACATACATACACACACGCATGCACGCACGCACGCACGCACGCACGCACATACATACAATACATACATACATACATACATACATACATATATATATCACTACTACACAGACGGCTTTTAACGTCGGCTAAAAGCCGACGTTGTAAGTGTACACATACAACGTCGGCTAAAAGTTAGCTAAAAGTTAGTCGACGTTGTAAGGTACACATACAACGTTGGCTATATGTTAACCGACGTTGTAAGGTACACATACAACGTCGGCTATGTACAAATAGCCGACGTTGTAGGTAACTTAAAAACAAATAAAATACCCTACAACGTTGGCTATTTACAAATAGCCGACGTTGTAGGTAACTTAAAAATTACTAAAATACCCTACAACGTCGGCTATTTACAAATAGCCGACGTTGTAGGTAATTTGAAAACTACTAAAATACCCTACAACGTCGGCTATTTACAAATAGCCGACGTTGTAGGTAACTTAAAAACAAATAAAATACCCTACAACGTCGACTATTTACAACTAGCCGACGTTGTAGGTAATTTGAAAACTACTAAAATACCCTACAACGTCGGCTCTTTACAAATAGCCGACGTTGTAGGTAATTTAGAAACAAAAAAATTACCCTACAACGTCGGCTAATAAGACTAGCCGACGTTGTAGGGTAATTTTTTTTGTTTAAAATATTCATTTTATTTTTCTATTTACACCCAAAACCTGCTCAAATATATTAGCAATCACAATCACATTCAAAACCTGTACAATTTATATTTATAATATCAAAATTAATAAAAGCAATAAATCTCACAATTGATAATAATTAATAATACAAGTTCATAAAAAATTATCTATATTAATTAATACAAGCCATAATATTATCCCAAATTTTGTACCAAAAGCAATAAAAACAATACATCACATTACTATTTCACATACTAATGCAATGAAGTACTCGGCCCATGTGTCTCTAACTTCATCAATCTCTTGTTGATTGTAGCTCAATGAACCAACTCTCTCCACTATCTGTAATAATTTTGAAAAGTAATAAATAATAATTAGTAAGCTAATTTAAGCTAGTATTTTTAAAATTTGAATGAGAAATGTATTTTCTTAAATTACTTGCCTTATCCATTCCTTCGTATGCTTCTTTGGAAAGAATTTCAAACATGTACTTCATCACATAATACCCGCATTCGGTAGCTCCAACTTGTTTGGCACACTATATATTTGAATTATAATACAATTAAGAATTCATTTAATTAAAAACTATGAAATATATGTAGTTTTACAAATGTATAAAATACTTACCAAACAATTAATCCATTTTGGTTGACGATTTGTTTTCTTTCCTTTGGAATGTAATGTTGATTTCATACACCTATAAATATAAGAGATATGTATACATAAATACTATATGGGACCGTACTTTATGTATAATAAGTATTAATTAGTTATAAGTTTACCGACGTTTCAACTATGTCTTTAATGTCCTGACGTGGTTCGCGTCCAACGGAATCAAACCAATAGATTTCATATAACAGTGGACAAATTGCCATCAACATCCAATGTTCCCTACAAACAAATAATTTATTAGTTGTAAGTAAATATAATATGTAATAAAAGCACATTGTATTTAAGCTATTTTATTTAAAGCAATTAAAACTTACTTATAAATGTAAGGGGCTAAATAACATTTTTTCTGTCCGTATTGCATGGTGACATTTATATACCCTGTTCGTTGTGCTTTAGTCATCAATTTTGGTTGAATGTAAGATGGATCTATAAAGCCATACGCGGTCTTTGATGTCAAATGAAATTCCTTATACAGACACCTATTACAAAAATACATCCAATTAATTATACATATATATCTAATAATTGAAATGAACAATACTATAAACAAATAATAGCAAAGAACTTATACCTTATAAAGAACTGCATACAACAAATATCCAACGTCTCCATATTCAAAAACCGCATGGTCTCCAACTTCTCAACATATACATCATATTCAATGTCGCCCACAATACCACGAGACATTTGCACCACAAGATTTTGTTCTAGTTTTCGAGCAACTTTATATGCCTTTTGACATAAAGGACTCAAAGAAGTCGGATCAACTATAATCATATCAACATTAGATTGTTGCACAGCGGATTCAATCGTCAATTTGGACATCCTTTTTAACTGTTCAATACAAGTAACAATTACTATTTTTAAAGAGTAAATTAAATACTTTTTAAGAACCAAAAGTTTTGAGAATGCATACCTCATCAGCTTGAGTGCATAACTCTACCAGCTTCTTTGACCAAATAACAAATTGATTCATTGCAGCTCCTACTAGCTGAACCTCATCGGTAGGGAATGGTACATGAGCTCTTGATCTGCATTTAATTCTACCCCGTGAACCGTTTCACCCTTGTAAGCTATCCCAAATGCCACTGCACGTCTAACGGGATCTTCCAAATACAACTGGCATCGTGCTCCTAACTACATGATTTCATATTTAAAAATCAGCAAAACTGTGATTTAACATATAATAATAAGATTAACTATAAATGATTACTTACAGCCGGTAAATCAGCAAAAGGGTCTGGAGAACTAGCTTTGTCACTGTGATGAGATTGTGGATCGACATATATGGCATCCTCCCGCCTTGATTGTGCAGGTTGACAAATGGGAGTCTGCATCAAACCAAATTGCTTCCTCATTCATCCATGCTTGCTTGAAGTTGTTTAGAAAACTCATCTTGCATTTCCCTTTTTTGACTGTTTAATGCCTCAGTAACTGCAACTTTAATCATTTGTTTAACTTCTAGCGTAGGCGTCTGACTTTGACAGCGTTTTGCATAGCTAAAGTAGCTTTTTAAGCCATGCCCTCTTCCCATAGCTCTAACACGTCCACAATGCTCATCAGTACCTATGGCATTAGACAATATATCTTGTCTACCCGTCTCAACAAATTCTCCTTGAGAAGCTTGCAAAGTGAGAGAATCCTAACATATATCAACAATATTGAATAAGGATTACTATTATAGTTCAATTTATTCAACATATATAATTATTAATGTAAAAAATTATAACATATTTACTTACAATTTTTTCCACGGCCAATCTAGTCGCTTCGTGGCGAATATTTCCTGATTTATCCATTCTTGCCCTTTTCCACTTTTCATGTCTAGGTGGTGGAGACGGAGGAGAAATTGTATACGATGGATCTGATTTTGCAGCTTCTTCTTGTTCTTTCATCTTCTCATCCATCATAATCTTCTCCAATCTCTTATAGCCTCCTCGAGCTAAATTATGTGGATGGATATTCTTAGCTTGTATCTCTTGATGTTTTTTCTTGATGCCTACATAAAAAGAAACCATTAAGTAGTAATATATATTTAATATATTTGAGATAATAATAATGATATATATATATATACCTGAAATTGTGGAGTTTGACGAAGAACAACATATTGTTCCCATGTGGCTAGGTCAATGAATGAGTATGAATCACAAGGGTTCTTGTTTGAGTCATTGTTGAATATATAGTCTCTATTTAATCTTGATTTAAAGTCTTTCCACCGATCACCCGCATATGACAACATAGCCTTCCTCACACTATCTGTCTTAGGAATATCATAAACACTCTACAAGACAAGATTATTGATTAGTATAAATGTAATTATATTAATGTTTTTTTTTGTAAATATCTAAATATAACAATAAGTTGCATACCAAGATATCATCCCAAATGTTGTCTTGAACCTCTTCTAGGACTTCAGGCCATGAACCTATTGTGATAGGAATTTTGCTTCGTCCTAACAATGCAACATAACTTTTGAATTCAGGCTTGTTTTTTCCAACTGGCTCCAATCCTTCAAATTCAACTACCTTCTTATTTTCGACAGTAGCAAGCTGTAAAATTAATTTATTCAGTCGAGTGACACCCCTCTTTTTCTTAGCAGTGGTATTAGTATCTTGGGTGGTACTATCATTAGTGGGATCATATGATGAATCCATATGTCTGTTTAGCAAAGAAATTATTAATAAATGACAAAACAAAATACTATGCATAAATATAAATATGTAGATAGTGTAAACACAAGAACAAGTTAAAAGCATTACAAGTAATATCAATGCTCCCATATGGATAATGATCTAGTTATGCATCAATATATTCTTTTATATATAATTGATAGGCTAGGTCTCAACCCTAAATATATTAAAATTATTTACTAAAATTTACCATTAAATTAACAATAATTCGAAATACAACAATAATACCTAATAAAACACACAATAATTTCTAAAATTCAAAACATATTAACATTAACTATCAAAAATTGAAATTAATTAGCAAAAATTCGAAATATATAACCAAAAACAATAAATAATTTTGAAAATTCGAAATGTAATAATAAATCATACAAATATAATTATTTCCAATTATAATAATTCAAAATTAAAAAAAATAATAATAAAATACCAGATTTCCGAACGGTAGCGCGGCGGCGCGGAGGAGTTCAGCGACGTCTTCGCGGCTGTGACGGCGATGGCTGCGGAGGAGTTCCCGGCGACGTCTTCGCGGCTGCGGACAGCGACGGCTGCGTTCTTCCTCGCGGCGGCGGCGACGGCTGGACGACGGAAGACGGCGTTCTGTTTTGGAGAGACGAAAGACGACTACTATTACGAAAGACGGCTGGACGACGAAAGACGATATTTGGAGTAGCGTACTGTTACGGAAGACGACTACGATATTTGGAGTCTTTGGAAGACGTTGTAGTCTTTGGACGGAAGACGACGTAGTATTATTAATCCCTAATTTGAAGCACAGTACAAGTAAGATCTAAAATTGAAGGTTATTTGGAGTATATTCAAAACCCTACAACGTACGTTGTAAGTTAAAATATTATAAATCGGCGAGATACGACGTCGGCTAGAATGGTAGCCGACGTCGTATCGCGCCCGACCTTAATGATACGACGTCGGCTAACCTTCCTAGCCGACGTCATATCGACGCCCGAATTTAAATAGGTGGGATACGACGTTGGCTAGGAAGGTTAGCCGACGTCGTATCGTCCGTCGCTTAATACTAATTGGATATGACGTCGGCTAACCTTCTTAGCCGACGTCGTATCGAAGCCCGAAGTCAATTATAGGCGAGATACGACGTCAGCTAGGTAGGTTAGCCGACGTCGTATCGCAGCGTCTTATAAAGTACACCCTTTAACGTCGATTATTAGTAAATAACCGACGTTATAGGATTTTTATTTATTTTTAATTATTTAAATAACATATAACGTCGGCTAATTATTTAGCCGACGTTAATTACCCGACATTGTATGTGATTTCTGTAGTAGTGTGTGTGTGTGTATATATATATATATATATATATATATATATTATTTATCATATGATTAAATATAATTTTAATATATAACTTTTTTTATACATTTTAGGCAAGTATTATTTGGTAGATAAAGGTTTCCCAGAAAGAAAACGATATTTGACGCCTTATTTTAAGACAAGATACCATCAGTCAGAGTTTCGTGGTACAAATCCAAGAAGATCTCGAGAAATATTTAATAAAGCTCATTCTTCCTTAAGAAGTTGCATTGAGAGAGAGTTTGTTGTTCTTAAGGTTCGGTGGAAGATATTACAAAAAATGCCAATATATTCGTTAATGGATCAAAATAGAATAATTTGTTCATATTTTGCATTGCACAATTATATTAGGAAAAGCACAATTGGCGATCCAGGTTTTAGAATCATTGATCAAGATCTAGAGTTTATACCTCCTGATGTTTTTCAAGATGTAGAAGCTGATTTTACACCAAGTCGAGATGATAAGAGAACCCGAGAGATGACAACTATTCGCGATAGCATTGCCTCTAGTCTAGTAGTAGCTAGACGTCGTTTATAGAGTATTATGAATTACTTTTTTTTTTTTAGATAATTGTATTAACTGGCATGTTTTATTATTAACTATTTTATGTTTATTTTATTTTTATTTTAATTATTATTAACTTGTTTTAAAGCTTAAAAGAACATTATGCATGCATTCCCTTAAATGCCATTTTACATGTAATCAGCTAATAGTAAACAATCAATTTACCAAACACTTTTCTGTAATCAACTAACACAATCAGTTGCTCAAATCAGCTATTAACTATCAGCTCACCTAATCAGCCAACAATCATTTACCAAACACCCCCATTGTCTTAGCAATTATAAATTGTGTATGTATTATCTAATATAAAAGGCCACTTTTGCCTCATAGGAACTTTTGGCTATTCTTACCAAGATCACAATTAACTTTTCTTCTTTCACATTTCTTCCTCCAAGTAATAGCACCAAGTGGAAGAAAAAGGGTACTTTTTCAGCCATTTTATAACTTATTATTGTTATGAAGGAAAAAAGGTACTCTAACATTCTTTCTCCATTTCCTCTTTTTTTTTCTTTTTTTTTTTTTGGGAATTAGACAATAAAATCGTAGGCACTTTTAAGCCCGTACAATCTCTAATCACGAAAAGTAAAGTATTGACCAAATTGTTTTCTTCATACGTTAGAGATTTAAAGTCTAAACCTCTCTTTAAAGAATGAGAGTGTACTTCACTTACACCAACCAAGTTGATTTTCCTCAATTTCCTTTATTCATCATGATATGTGCTTAGCTCATTAATTTAGGAAAAAACGTTATCTTCCAAGCACAAAACTCACTTCTTAAGTTAAGCCAAAAAAAAAAAAATCAACTTGAATATATTAGGACAAGATGGATAAACCTCAACCATGGCAATTTTGATGACTCATAAGTATTCAGCTACGTTAATTTGTGCAAATTAAACTTTTTAAATGATAGAAAATGCTAAATTGAAAAAATAATGAGAGAATTTTCACTTACTAATGTTTCTAAAGCACTCAGTCAGCAAATTAAGCTTGTTCTAGTACATGAAAATAAATTTATTCATGAATATAGTAACTCTCAACACACTTTGAAGTTTCAACTCAATGACACCTTAACCAACATAAACTCACAATACACACACACACACACACAAACCCCATATGATACTACTGGTATAACTAAAAAACACACACACTTGTATGAAACATGAGCATGAACACATTCAAGCAAACAGAGAAACCAAGACAACTGGCGTTCATTAAAATGTTACAAGCGACAAAACAAAGGTTTTAAAAAGTAGACGAATAAACAAACAAGCTAGCAGAGAGAAGAAGCAGAAGGGTATTCAATTTCGAATCCTGCTCTATCTGCTGCTGCTCACGAAGAAGGTTTAGAAGCAACTGCAAGTTCGACAGATATGATGAACGTGGATCGACCCGCCTCCCTGAGGTACTGAACGTCCCCGTTCATGAGCTTCACCAGCTTTCTGCTTATAAGCAGGCTGATCCCGTCCTCTGATGCGTCTGCTTCGCTACCAAACATTTGGGTCAGCAGCTCTTCTGGCACCCCACCGCCTGTATGCGTTAGCCTGCAACCATAATATCGCAAATGGTTATGAGTATAGTATGAACAGCTACTTCCCCACCTTCCAAATGCCCATGGGTCGGTCATATTTGGTAACTAATCCAACATGCACTTGTGAGCAGACCCATTGTTGCTAAGGCATCACGCATCATCTAGGCGTCCGAGCAATGGAGATACAACT
>NXFB01000403.1:44525-73804 GCA_002525835.2 Ipomoea batatas | reverse complement strand
ATAAAATCCCTTACAAGAATAAATTCAATTAATTGGGCTCTTGATTAGAATATTTGAATTAAGCTCAAGAATATATATATATACATATATATATATTATATTGAAAGAATTAGCCCAATTAAAATCAATTAAATTGCCCAAGGAATTAATTAACGAACGAAAGGCTTGAACGAATTTACAGGGTGTTACAACCTCATTGCACCGGTGTCAATGAACCACTCGCATGGGTTGGATCCCACCAGGTTCACTTCTGTGACCATAGTCGAAAGGCTAATCTCGGCCACCTTTTGGCTCACATCACCAACCACGTTGGCTTCAGAACCCTTGTTCTTTTTCTTTGGAGCCTTGCACTCCGTAGCCTTGTGGCCAATCTTGCCATAGTTGTAGCACTTCCCTTGGAACTTTCCTTTGGAAACGCCACCTCTCGGACCCAGCTTCTGCTTGCCCTTCTTGGCCTTCTTGGAGCTCTTACCGTGCTCCACCACATTGGCCTTGGCACCTCCCACGAGGTCCCTTTCCATCACTGTTCCTGTTCCCCTCCTCGACTTGGAGTCGCTGGATCAGGTCCTCTAAGCTCATCTCCTTTCGCTTATGCTTCAGGTAGTTCTTGAAGTCCTTCCATCCTGGAGGCAGTGATAAGTGCCAAAAAATAGTCAAAATTTGGGTCATGTTTAGATGATATTTTACTGTCTAAGCACCCAATTATGATCACTTTCATGGATAAAACCTCTAATTAGCATCTATTTGACAAATCCAGCTCAAGGAATATATTTTGAGTCATTTCCGAAGGAAATAGCAAAGTTTTGAGCCAAAAGAAGCAACAAACAAAGAATCCATCAAGCAGGAGGCTGCCACGCACCATCACACGCGTGTGAGCATGCGTGGATTTATTCCAGAGAGCTGCCATGCATGGTCACACGCGTGGTAGCAGGCGTGGAGCGCGTCCAGTAGGGCAACGACGGAAATTCGACTTTTTGAGCAACTATTTAAACCCTTCCTTCTTATTTGTGAGGAGGACTCTCCCAATTTTCAGATCTGACTTTTCTCTCTCTATTCCTGCCCCTTTGGGGAGGAAAAACACACTCAATTTCCATTAGATTAGTATAGATCTTAAGATTGAAGATGGATTGAAGATGTAGACTCAACCATTCCTTGGGTAACACACTTTTCCATTGAATTGCTAGTTTAGATTTATTATTGAAAGTAATTTATGCTTTGTTGTTTGGAATGATTTCCATGACTGAGTAGAGTATTTTGGGCGTGTGTGCCTTTGTTAAACTCTTGATCGTTGTTTAGAATTAGCTCTATGGTTTTGAAATATGAAGGAGTAGGATTGATGTTTGTATGGTTGAAGTTATTCAAGCTTTACATCTATTTCGGCCGGAATAGCTAGTAAACTGAAGGGAAGTGAGAGAGTGCGCGATAGCGGCCTCTCACGAGCCCAATTCACCCATATCTCCGCTCTTAGTCCGAAAGGACAAGATCCGAGAGGAGTGGTAGACTAGGTGTTCGATGAAATGCCTCAACCGAATGAGGATTGAGAGTCTGAGTGTGACGCCACTCGGTACTAATACCTTGACTCCCTTACTCGATCATGAAACTCGTTTTCCAAATCCCCTATGAAGATCAATCAATTTGTTTAACTTTGGTGCACACCCCTTTCATTTCCCTTGCACCTTTAGCGCAATTTCGTTTCTACAACCCCCAAACTTACTTATCAAACCAATATTTTGTAATACTTGTAACTCTTGTCTTTTAACTCCGATAATGTCAACACCAATTTGATTCCCATTCGCCATCCTTGAGAGACACGATACTCGGGGAGTCTTCTCTTCGTTTTACCACCTTCACATTCACCCTCACCGCAATACACAACATCAGGCAGCAAGTGGATCATAGACGCCACTTAGAAGGATTCACTAATCACCATGCCCTCGTCACGGATCTCATCGAAGAGAAACTGCAATTCTTCGGCCTGACTGAGCACAGTCTTTGAATCCACCATTTTAAAGTCGAGGAACCGGCCAACCATAAATTTCTTTTGCCTGGCATCCTCACTTTGATACTTGTGGTCCAAAGCTTCCCACAGCGCCTTGGCTGTTTCAATTTTACGATAAACATCGTAAAGGGAATCAACCAACCCGTTCAGAATGTAGTTGCGGCAAAGGAAGTCAGAATCCTTCCAAAGACCAACCGCCATTACTGACTGCGGGTCATGTTCCTTCAACACAGGAACCCTCTCGGTCAAGACATTGACAAGCCGAGAGTAGCGAGGTAGAACAACATCTTTTGCTGCCACCTCTTAAAGTATGATCCCGAAAACTTGTCCGGCTTTTCAGCCGAACCACTTGGTACAGTAGGTACCCTCATCGTGGGGATATACCCCTCAGAGCCGACACCCCTTTGTGAACCTACGTTCACTGGTGCCTGGGAATGTGCAACCGTGTTGCCGTTCCCACCATTGTTGTCACCAATAACATTAGGTGAAAATAATAATTGGAATTAATCAAATTAATTCTGTAATGCCAAGAGTCATTTCTGAACGGACACAGTAGGTGAAACGTCGCGTTCGAGAGGTTACTGGAGTCGCAGTGCGAGACATGGTCCAGTCTGCGAACCATCGAGAGACATCGCCGTGCCGCGAGACGTCGAGAAGTGCATGCTTCGAGACATCGTGCCCGCAACGAGACATCAGACGCGTGCCCCAGCCCGGGCCGCACGACGTCGCACTTGCACGCGAACGACCTTCGAGAGGTCGACTCCGCTGAGCTTCGAGACATCGAACTACCTCGCGAGAGGTCGACTCCGCTGAGCTTCGAGACATCGAACTACCTCTCGCGAGAGGTCAGTTCGTCTTGATGTCTCAAACTTACGTGGACTAAGATGGAAATCTTGTCTCGAACTTACGTGGACTGAGATGGAAATCTTGTTTGGAGTTTTCGCATAACTTAGCCCGCAAGGCCAGCCAATTTTCTGAACGACATTTGTGCCCGTAGGTGCCGGCGTACACGAGTCAAGCCTTTTCAGGTTCAATTTGGGATTTGATTTGCACCCCCTGCGCGCGAGAGAGAACCTCTATGCCATACAAGTCAATTAGCCTTAAAAAGGCTCTTGTATTTATAGTGGGGCAAATCTTCCTTCCCAACCAATGTGGGACAAAGCTACATAAGCTTTTCCTCACTTAAAATTCCATCTCCAATGGGTATACTTTGAGAACCAATTTCTCATTCACCCATTATCCATTTTGAGCGTACAATATATGGATCTCTTCGTCTCACTACGAAGAACCCGAATCCACTTTGACCCAACCCAAATCGGTAGTGGACCCCACTTTAAATTGTACCACAAAATGGCCACTTAAATATCATTTTAGTGCTAATTTTCTAACATAGACATCCGAACTCCTTTCTCTTAATCTTATTCAGGTCTTTAGCAAACCCGAAACTAAGGAACTTCTTTATAACATATAGAATTAGGGCTGTTAGCGAACAGAGCTTTCGACAAACTACTCGTGTTCGAACTCGGTAAGCGTTCGTTTATGTTCGTTTATTAAGGTAAACGAACATTAACAAACAAAATTTAGAGCTCGGTTAATAAACGGACAGAGTATGAACAGTGGTAAACTCGTTTGCTAAGTGTTCGTGAACGAGCTCGTTTGTGTTCGTTTAGTATTGTTCGCGAACAAGCTCGTTTAATGTTCGTTTAATAATGTTCGCAAACATGTTTATAAACATATATATATATATATATATATATATATATATATATATAATTGTTCGTAAACGTAGATTATTTATTATTCACGAACAAATTGTGTTCATGAACATGTGCAGTTGTTCAGTTATTAAGTGTTCACGAACGTGTTCATTAACGTAAATGAACATGTTTGTGAACGTGTTTGTTAACGTTTGCGAACATGTTCGTGAACGTGTTCATTAACGTTAACGAACACGTTCGTGAACGTGTTCGCAAACGTTAACGAACACTAACAAACGCTTAACAAACGAACACGAACAGAATTTTCAAAAACCTTAACAAACGAACACGAACACAAACACCTCAAAATCCTTAACAAACGAACACGAACAGCCTCCGTTCGTTTATGTTCGGTTCGTTAACAGCCCTATATAGAATATATGTCAACAAAACTATTATTATGAAATACCAAGAGACTCAACAACAATAAGCTGAACAAGATATAAACCAAAGACTCCTCAATAGAACTCAATAATAGAGGAACAACTCGAAATATCATAAGACAAGAACTCGATAGCCAAGTGCTAAAGACAAGGACATAATCTCAACAATACAAAGAATAAGCACAACAGTCCAACAAGCATATCTCAATGCTCATACTCAAGGAAATACATATATACATGCGTACATATATAGGGCTTAGGCTTAATTCCAACGTTTACACCATATCCAACCAAAACACCAGTCTATCCGGGTCACCAGTCTATCCAAAACACCAGTCCAACCGCACACACTAAATGGAGCCGAAGTTCATAGCCTCCTATCCAATTGAGCTGAAGCTCTTGCCTCCAATCCACAATATAAAGTTCACATATCACAATATAAGGAGCCGAATCTCAATAGCTTCCAATCCATAAGAGTCAGAGCTCAATAAATACATATATAGGAGTCGAAGCTCAATTGCCTCCAATCCAAGGGGTTTCACACAATAATATAGAATTCAAGGTCATTCTCAAGAATCCAAAGATCATAATATATACCAAACTCAAATCCATTACCAAAGGAACTACTCATACAGAGATATATACATATACTCAGGAAAATGAACAATAGGGTCAAAACTCTCAAAATAACACCCAAAGAATCAGACCATTGGTACTTAATAGACACTTTAACATAGAGGATCAATAATGATAGATCGATACCACTAGTAGAGAATTGACCAAAAAAAAATGATACAATACACTTCTTTAGTTACAACTAAAGAATCCTAAAGTAAGAAAAAATAATTGCGGTGGTATTTTTGTAAATATTTATAAAGCTTTACGCGTCTTTAGTAATATAGTCAATACTCGTATCATTAAGTTTTTTTTATTCGGTGGCAATACTCGTCTTTGCCGTAAAGGTAAGGACGTGTGTTTAGGCCATAATATTAAAATAACATTCTTTTAAACACAACCCTAATTTCTGCCCTTTTCCTCTCTCGCCGCCTCTCTTCTCTGAAAGCTAAATAGAAAAAACAAACCTAGACAAAACCTTAATCTCGAAGGGAATGGAGAAGCAAAAAGGGATAGTTTTCAGTCTCTCTTATTTCCTTGTGCGTACAAGCTTGTGGTCTAAGAAAAGGATGGCAATGGTGATAGAGCTAAGTTAGGGTTAAGAGTTGAGACTCATTGTAGACAGAGCTTTGAAGAAAATACATTTTTTCTTTCTATCTGATCTAAACATTTCCTAACTACAGTGCTCTTATTCTTTGTTCTTCATTTTTCTCTCAGATCTAAAATAAATTATTAGCGACGGCGCAATAGGTGGTTCTATTTGTTGGTGATGGTGCAATAGGTGGTTGGCAACGAAATGTTTATAAGCGCTTCAACGACACCCAGATCTGCTTTGGCGATGAACATCGATACTCCTTTAAATAGTAACGTCCGGAAGAAAGCTTGCGGGTTGTGGCTTCGACGTACGACGAGAGAAGGCTGGTGATGCAGGAGTTCATTGAGGTGTATAGTGGCAAGTGACCTGCGAGGCACATTCGGCAGTGATGAATCTGAGGTATGTTTTATTTTTTATTTTTATTTTTTTTCCACCGGCGAGACACATTCCACTTGCGATTTTACATTTTAAAATAAAAACCATTTGGAATTGATATTCAGGAAATTTGAGTATAAGACTAAGACCTTGGTTTTAATTATCTTCATTTCTGAAATTTTGTTTTGTTGTACTAACACAATGGCATATTAACTCTAATATGGCTAAAATTTTGATGTTTATCTACTCTACTTATGAAGCCTGTTCATTATGCAACTCTTAGAGAACCCAACCTTCAATATTATGATGAAAATTTATGTTGTATAATGAGTAGTTGTATTAAGTTTGTGATACAAGGTGAATAGGAACTAGTTTTCCTTCACTATTTTGAAAGGTTCTATCTATGCTAATAGTCTTTTAACATGTTTCAATTGACATTTGGCTTCAATGATTGGTGGGTCTTATTTGTTTGGTTTACTCTATAAACTCATTTCATGCTTCAAGGTGAATGCTTGAGCTTCATTATCTAATCTAACGCAATAATATTTGAATTATCTGATATTCTAATTGTTATCTGTCCTTTTTTCTTTTATATTTAAGCGTGCATTTTATTAAGAGAAAATTGCCATTTTAGTCTATCCATTATTGGGGTCCTCTTAATTGCAGTCTACGAGTTTCAAAAGTGTTAGTTGCATACCCTGACTATTCAATTCTTGTCAATTTTGGTCACTCCGGCCAAATTGCCGGCCAAATCTCACCGAAATTTCCTAAACCTAAAAATAACGAGGGCATTTTAGTCATTTCACATCCTATTTCTTCTTCTCCGGCGAGTGCTCATTTTTCTCCGGCGTGACAGGGGTCGTGGTGGAGACACGTTGGCTCTGGGCACACGAAAACTCTCTTCCGCACCATCGGCATCTCCCTCTTCAACAGCTTCCACGGCACCTTGTGCTGCCGCCGGTGCATCTACAGGTTCTGCACCTTCCACGAATCCACGACGTCTCCCTCTCTCGCCGGTTGCAGATCTTGCATACATACCAATCAGACTCCAGCAATGTTTTCGGCGACAACGACACCACCTCCGCATCCGGATCTGCGTTCACCCACCCATAACCCTTGCTGCCGTTCTCGCATACATACTCCAGCAACGTTCTCGTATACATACCCTTGCTGCCGCTATCCAAAGTGGCAAAGGGTTCAGAGGAAGAAGAAGGAGTGTTGTTGTTGTTGTTGGCTAACATGGCTAGCTCCAAAACATGGTTAATGAAGTTGGTCGCCGGAGAAAAATGGTAGCTCGCCGGTGAAGAAATAGGGTGTGAAATGACTAAAATGCTCTCGTTATTTTTAGGTTTAGGAAATTCCGGTGAGATTTGGCCGGAGTGACCAAAATTGACAAAAATTGAATAGTCAGGGTATGCAATTAACACTTTTGAAAGTCGTGGACTGCAATTAATAGGACCCCAATAGTCAGTAGACTAAAATGACAATTTTTTCTTTTATTAATTAATTAACACTTCTAGTGTTCATCCATTGATATGTAGTGGTATATGGAAGTGTATTTTCCTTCACCAAGGTCTACATTGAATGTTGAAATAATTCCTATTTTGGTCTAACCTTATCCATAATAATAGTATGCCCATTCTGCACAGTGTAGAGGGAACATTGCACATTTGATCAATCACTCATGTAAAGTAAGTAAATTTGCTATTTGCTTCACTGTTAATTCTATAATCTCCTCATTGTGGAAATCCTCTCGTGTATGAGATAAGATGACTGCCAAGTTCCTAAGTGTCATATATCATGTTAGTTTTTAAAAGAATTATATAGTTTATGGAAATCAATGCATGCATCTCCCTCAGAATAATTCAAATAAGAGGATTTAAATTTTGAAGTTGGTTTGCATTGGAAAGTTTAGATCGTACCTAAAGCATAATGCAAACATGTGCAGTAGTAATTAACAAGTTGTAAATGCTTGGTCTTTTGCAAATAGTCAAAATGTTTATTTGTGTTACTAACCTTTTTTTTTTTCATAGTTTTGTCATATTTTCTTTGCATAATTTTTATTTCTTTTAATTTTTTTTCACTTTCCTATTCTTTTAGAGAAAGGAACTACAAGCTCGATTTCCAGGTGTACCTAGTGGCCTTGTGAACTACTTCTTATATGTTGCTAAAGAGGTAATTCCTATAGTTGTGTGTGTGATGACTGACTTGTGTAAAGTTTTTTTGCATCCTTGGTGTCTTGCTTTGTGGGTTAATAGGTTTTGGTTTCTAAAAACAGATGTTAAATTGGTTCTTCCTAAAGCGCAATACTTTGTCTTGTATCTGTCAGCTATTATCTCTAGTGGTTTCAATGTTTCCTTTCGTTTTTTCTTTACTTTCATATTAGACAATGACCATGCATGGGCCATTTGATGCCAAATTTACTTCCATTATGCTTTTTCTGCTAACACAATTATGAATCCTGATGTTTCATATAAAGGTCAAAGAGTTCAAGTATTATACTTTATCTACTAATGTGGCTAGACTAGGGGATATCAATAGCTTAGAACTATGTTGAACTTGCTAATTTGGTTGTCCTACAAAGAAGAAGTAGGATGCTGCAAAGTATTATATACTTTTAATCTTTTATTTTAATTACATGTGATGCTTCAGTTTCATTCTTTAACCACTACATTATTTTTGACAATATATGGCCAGGTAAGAAGCACATTGGCACAATTGGGTTATGAGAAGCAAGATGATGTAATTGGACGGACAGAACAATTAAAACCTCGACATATCTCCTTAATGAAAACTCGACATCTTGACCTCGACTACATGCTTTCTATATGTTCCATAGTATAGCTAATACTTTCATCATTTCATAGTTTACCTATAGTTACATATATAACAAAATTTTTATATTATTTTTTAGAATGCTGGTATGCCCAAATGGAGCCAGTACAATGATAAGGAACCAGGAGGTTCATAGCAATGGTCCTGTTTTTGATGAAGTTCTATTGTCTGACCCAGAGGTAAACATTAAGGATGATTTCATTAAGTAGTCCATAGTTTACCTTTCTTGAAATTATCTGCACAGATAGCATCCTTATTCCTTACCCAGAGGTGGTGTGCAAAACAATTCAAATTTATAATATTGACTGTGCTAATGACTATATGAGGAAGGTTGGTTTATAACAATTCAAATTTATAAAATAACAAGGAGTGTTGGGCAGTCATTTGGTTGTTTTTTAACATCTGGAATGAACATCCATCTTGTAGGAGAAACTAATGACTATGTGGGGAAGGTTGGTTCATTAATCTACTAACACCATGTGTAGAGCACATTTATCCCTCACTAAATTTTTAGTTAAACACCAAGTGAGTCTGATAGTCTCATTGTGATTAAGTGTTTATTATTCACTTATTTATTATATTTTGTGTTTAATGATTTGAATTATATAAATGATTGGGTAATAGAATTTTCTGTTGTAAAAATTAATTAATTTTAAAATATAACAATAGCGTCATAAAGACGCCTATTGTTATTTTTTTTTATTTTTGCTAAAGACTACACGCGTCTTTACTAGGTTAGTAAAGACGCGTATAGTCCACTTTACGCGGCTTCCGAGTAAAGAGGCATAAAGTTGCCAACTTTCAGCGTCTGTGCCATATGCGACCTTACTAGTAAAGTATTGTCAATTAAATAAAGACATGAATAGCTCATTTTCTACTAGTGTAACTAATAATCGAGGTACAATACTCAATATAACTCTCAGAAGACATCTCATAAATCAACGATAGGATAACAAAGTACTGGATATAAAAAATACACACTGGAACAACAAAGAAACTACAACTGACGGTATAAGCCAAGGGGCTGCTCTGCACCGCCGAAACGTACCACCTAAATAGACGGGCGAGGCCATCGGGCTACCACGCATCGCCGAATCTTACCACAACATAACTAGCGGGTCTCCCTGACGGTATGGACTATACTGCTCAAGTGTACCGCAAGAACAATAAAAGATAAAGATTCTCATACTCAGAACACATTTCACGAATGAAGCAATAACTCGACATTAGCTTAGAATACGATCTGAATACACTTCTAGAGGTCAATAAAATACATGAAATCCCTTAGAATAATAGCAGACACACCAAGAGTCAAGAATAACCAAATATAGTCCAAGAATACACAAGGATCTACTCAAGAATCAAAGCATAGCACAAGATATTCCAAGAAATATACTCAGGGATTTCAAATACACCAAAAACACATATAATAGAGTGAAAATAGGTTTTGTGAGACATAGAGTCTTACCTTTCAAGCTAGTTATCCAACCAAAACTTCCAACAGCTCAACCTAGCAAGCCATCACCTCTTTGATCATCTATCAACCCAAAACCCACCACAAGAAGAAGGAAAGAATTCATAAAGATAGCCAACAAAGAGGAGGAAATGCACGAAAAGGTAGGAACTTACCATGATCTTTCTTGTAGAACAATAAAAGAAGGATCTTTGCTTGAAATCTTGAAAATGAAATGAAGACCAATCTTTGGAGAAGAAGTGGAAGGAAATGGCATGAAAGAGGAGTAGGGGAAGAGAGAGAGAGTGTGATCCCTAGATAAGGCTAGGTCTTGAATATATACCACAATATAGATATACATATATGTACTAGTTTTTCACGCGCATTGCAGGAATGAGATAATGCCAATGTTTATTTTTAAATAAGTATTTCAAAGTATACAATGCAAGATAATATATGTGAGATTGATTATATTGTCACTAAAATAAATGTTTGCAATTTTGTAAAAATGCTAATCTAAATACTTAGTCTAAAAATGATTGTATAAATAAATACTACTTTTTCGTTTGAATTTCCTTAAACCTTTTTAATTCTCTTGCGGGTAGCATTGTCATTGTCTTTATCTTCAGTACTTTTTTTTAAAAAAAAATTATTTCTTGGTATTTGGTAATGTGTCATGTGCAAATTGTGCTAGTATAGAGGGCAGTGTCATGCAAAGAGATTATGATGTAGGAATTTGTGGATTTGTCTTGTTGTGTTTATATATATGATTGAGATCTTTGTTGTACTATGAACTCTTGAACTTGCAAACGCCTATTGATAGTTGGCAATGGTAGTTTTTCCCCTACATGTTTCATGTGCTGTGAGAAGTGTGTCGTACATTCTCATGTGAAAATATTGAACAAAATATTAATATTTATTATATTGTACAAGATTAATGAGTAGTACATTTTGTTCTAGTTTCATAACTTGTTTACGTGATAGTAACAACAATAACTTTGCAGGTAGTTCAAATACTAATGCTACAATATGTCTAGTTTCATCAATAGTTTCTACATCCATTTTGCACATGTTTAATTTGAAGTTCATATTTTTGGAATTAGTATGAATGAGTGCAGTACTTGATTTTGTGTGTGCATGTGTTTGTGTGTGTTTTTTTTTCTTTTTTTTTTGTAAATTTTTTTGGTTGATTTGATATTAATCTTGTAGTACCCACTGTTGTCTTTTCATCACAATGCATGCAGTTAAATAGTTTGCCACTTTGTACATAAACATTTTTAAACAGTGGCTACATCCTATATTTGGGTGAAGGATTTAATAAAGAATGGACTTGAATCTATATATATAACAATTATATGTACAAGATTAAGTATTGGGCCAAATGAGTCATCCCTTAAATAAATGAATACATAGAATAAGGAGAAATCCTAGAATACTAGGAATTAAATGTCTTAGAAATAATATATATATATATATACTAGTATAAAGATTTGGGCCATTGATTTGGAATTACCCTATGAAATATTCTTAATTCAAGAATTGGGCTCACTAAAGGGAATGGATTTAATTTTAGAAAATAATCATATATATATATATATATATATATATATATATATATATATATATATAGAATTATAATCAAATGAGACAAGCTATTTAGGTGAGAAATGCGAACTTGAGTTTTCGTGTGCACCCTGTGCATTCATTTTAGCCGTGCACTCTGTGTAATCAACGTTCCTGATTGCAGTGTGTTGGGGGTGCCCGTGTGGGCGTTAGCATTGGTGATACGGCCACGTGGCTCTGTAGTGTGAGGTTAGGAGGTCCGTTTTTTCTTTCTTTTTAGGGGTGTCTTTTTCCCCCCAAATCGACTCTTCACCGTGGCAGTGTGTTCTCCTTGGTTTTTTCCCAAGGGTCCTCCGTTTGGTGGCGAGTCATGGCTAGGTCAAATGGGAGTTGTCGTTCGATAATAGGGGGTCTTGCCGGTCATTTTTGTTGGCAGCTCCGGGGTCGGCCGAAGCAGTCGGCTACTCTGCACATGTTAGGGCATTCAAGCGGCGGTCGGTCCGCCGCACTCCTATATCGGCGGATCGTCAAGCTTTTGTTCAATCCGTCCGGAGTGGCTTCTAGGGTATCCACTAGGGAGTGGGCAGTGTGTAGGTGGTCAAACCGTAGTAAGTGTCGTTTCTCCGTTTTATGTTTATAAGTGTGTGTCCGTTGTGTTGTTGCGGGGTTTTTGGGTATGAGGTTGCAGGGTTTGGGGTCTGCTGGTGTGCTCTGTTAATCAAGTTGGGGGTAACATCAGTTTGGGGTAGCGTCAGTGGAGCGTGGTGGTGCTGTAACACCCCACTTTTTCCACTACCGAAAATACGGGTATAATTTAAATTTTTTTTATACAACAGCGTAAGCTTAAACAACAACTAAAAGGAACAAGGGGTGTTATGCCACGTTCGAGTATATCTCTTATACTCAAACGCACAGGCAAAATCTACTACCAAAATTACTATTACAATGGTGGAATTCCTAATGTTACAATAAAATCTTTATACAATGATTCACTCTCATGCCAAGTGCCATGCCAAATATTTCCTGCAAAAACACTATGGTAGAAACAAAGTCAGCACAACGGCTGGTAAGACATACTCTACCCCGTAAAACATTTTGCACATAGCACTTTGGAGCACATAAATTTCCACATGGAGGGAGGAGATCAAACAACGGAAAGGTAGAATCACGGTTAAGGTGCTAGGCACGCAATTGTTGGAGCTCAAAGATGGAGAGAATGGTTCAGGTGCCACTTTAGTGTCATCGTTGTCACCACCCTAATTGCCAACATTTCAAATGGCTACGCAAATTAGAAAACCGTCCATATTTTCCACGATGTAGACTGGATCAAAGACTTAGACTGGTACGAGTATCTCCTCCGCTCTTTGGTTGCCACACATGGATGCTGGTCCCAAGACAGAACTCACAAATTCACGGGGTCACTACTCTTCTTAACTACGAGTTCTTCTGTTACGTATTACTATACACGATTATACTTTTGTTCCACCTACTATTATACACATCTAATTTTTCGTGGTCCAGCTTCTGTATGTAGACAGGGTCGTCGCAGGGGGACATGACGTGCCCAGATCAATCCCCACATTAAATGGATGGACTACGGGGCTACTCAAAGCACGTGAGGCACAGGAGATCCGCAGCATGCTATAAACCTCCATTCGCCTTTAGTTGTAGCACCACTGGTTGGCCAACCAGTACAAGTCAGTCCACAACCGTACATAGTGAGGCCTGTACCTACGGTTGGCACACCCGCGGTATGGGCACCTCCCTACTGTATGGGTTGTGGGTGGGGGTATAGAAACTAGTGCTCATGGAGTCATGGGACATGTTTTATTCAGTTATGGACTAATGATACGGGAAGATATCCCAACTATGTTAGTCACCAATTATTTCGGGTGACGCAAGTCTTTTCCACCATCATTAATGCCTGCATTTTTAATTAAAGTTGTTATAATGCCCAGCGCCAATAGGGGGGTTGGCATAGCCGATCGCAAAGGGAAGCGTTAACTCAATCAGGATGTTATACCGTTCCTCCTTAACTTTAGCTAAGTGAGGGGTTATCCAACTGTATAGATACCACCAATTTACATGGTATGGATGTGGGTCTTCAACTGCCCTAACACCAACCGGTAAGTGCTAATCGCTACTCTTAACTCCTATTACTTTGTTGTCTTGCAGGAATTAGCGTTGTAGGTGACAGGATTTTGCTTTCCTTAATAGCGATGAGGTCCTGTTCCACCATGACAGACGAACCGCCACCTGGTCAAACTTTCTGACATTGAAGGAGGGGATAAACTTCTCCACGTCCGTGGTAGATGCGTTGTCTACTGTTATGAATGCCAGGGAAAAATCAAGGGGACGGCGGATGTCTTTTCGTCTGTTCGCATCCATGAACACGATTCTATGTATCACTAGTCTAACACTCCAGTGCAGGGACTTTAATGGCTGAAGGTGTTAGTTTTAGGGTGAGTGAATGTGGGATGGAAGGTGATAAAACGAAGAGTCAAGACTTTCCGAGTGTCGTGTCTCTCAAGGATGACAAATTGGAGCGAATTAGTGTTGGCATTTAGGATGCTGAGATGTAAGAGTCACAAGAACTAGCTAAGAACAAGAGAATAATAAGCATAGGTTTAAAGGGTACTAAAACAAGTTAAAAGGAACAAGGGGGTGTGTGACTTAGTTAGTCTATACGATTGATTATTCAAGGGGAATGCGTAAATGAGTTTCGGGATTGAATTAGGGAGTCACGGTATTAATACTGAGTGGCGTCACACTCAGACTCTCAATCCTCATTCGGTTGAGGCATTTAATCGAACACCTTGCCTACCACGCCTCCCGGACCTCATCCGCTCGGATAAAGGGCGGGGATGTGGATGGGTGGGATTCGTAAGAGGCCACTATCGCGCACACACTCACTTTCACCAACTCTGCTAACTATTCCGGCCGAAATGGAAGCAAAACATGAAAAGCTTCACCCACACAAGATTAAAATCCTACTTCATCATTCTCACAAGCATATGATAAAATTCGAGCATCAATCTTTAGATCTAACATGGGGCACACACACCCCTAAACTAATCTACTCAAGCATAATGAACATCAAAGATCAAACAATGAAAATAACCAAAACAATAAAATTTAAGTCACAATCTTTAAAGACAAGAGTATTATACCTAGGGAACCATTTGATCTACTACTTCCTTCTTTTCATCCATCATCTTCAATTTCTAGAAAAAAAACTAATCTAATCTAATGGAAATATAGGGGTTTCTCCCAAAGGGGAGGGAATGAAAAGAAAATCAGATCTGGAAAAGTTCTATCTCAAAATAAAGAAGGAGGGTTTAAATAGCCTCCCGAAAGTTGAAATCCCGCAGTTGCCGTAACTGACCCGTCCACGCCACCTTCACGCGTGAATGGGGGCGTGGACGCGTACTGGAATTAGTCCACGCCTCCTACATGCGTGAAGTCCTCGTAGATAGCTCCTGCCTGGTTGTTTCTTCGTTTGTTGCTCCCTTTTTGGCCTAGGACCCTATTGTATCCTGCGGGAATTACTTAAAACGTAGTCTTTAAGTTGAATTTGTTGATTTGATCTTTAATAGAGTCCTTACGCATGAAAATGCTCATAAATGGGTGATAAAAATACATAATATTGTCCTATAGATGACCCTAAACTTGACTGTTCTTGTCGCTTATCAAAGTTTCCACACTTAAACCTTGCTTGTCCTCAAGTATTTACATTATCTAAACTCTAATCACTTAAGTGTCAAGAATAGTTAAGTTTTCTTATCGGTTGACCAATCAAGTAGTGTGCAGGTGTTTAGAGCAGAGTGGGTGAAATTCCCTACACTATCTACCAAGAATGCTAACCTTATGCTGACCAAATGTGAGAAACATTCTGAGGAAGTTGAGGTCTCTTAAGATAAATTTCTTAACAAGCAAAATTGCATTCACACCTTTCAAGCATGCAAACAATGGGGTTTCACCTTGCATTTTGTAGGGGCCTAAAAGCCAATCCCACTAGTGGGAACTGTGTGCACACCCTAGTAAACTGTCCAACCATACGCTTAAACCCCTATACGAAAACTAAGTGAGGGTAGGAACATGGACCGCTCATCGCCATGGCTTGGGCGATCACTCTTTCTTCTCACCCCCTTGGCTATTCTTTCGGAAAACCCGACTTCACATGGATCTCCATGCTTTTTCGAAGACAGTGCAATGGGTGCCGAATCCAAGCAGGGTGGCTCACCTCCTCTCAGTTTTATCATCTCCCAGGATCTCTTTGGGACAACCGACTTCACATGGATTTCCATGCTTTTTCGAAGACGATCCAATGGTTGCCCCATACCCCAGCAAGATGGCTCACCTCGTATTTTATCTCTAGGAGTGGACATTTTTAAGCCTTTATTCTCAACTCACCGATTCAACCCCTCATGCCTTTTTCTAGGGAGTAAGGGATTTTTCACTTTAAGCTCACTAATAGTCTCACCTTTTGCCCCATGCCTTACCAACTTAGGTTCAATTTCCGGGCTTCGCTAATCTTATCTTTTTTAATCTTAGAGGGTACACACTCCCACTTCGAGAGATCCTTGACTAAGGTCCCAACAAAATAAAAGGTGAAAAGCATGCAATCGCACAAAAGTATGAACCATGTTGGTTTCAAAAATTTCAATTTGGTGCAAATTGTAACTTCCAAGGCATATTTCAAAAATTTATTCGGCATAAGATTATGATTCCTCCTAGATAGTATTGTCAATAACACACTCTCTAGTTCTTATACCAACCAATTTATGCAAAGCATCCTTTCCACACTTAAAAGATAACATCATTCTCGATGTTGCCATGAGGAATGGTGGAAAGGAGCAGGGTCATACGAATAATCAACAAAAGCACATTTCCACACTTAAAAGTGTTTCCTAGGCTGGAACAAATCTATTAAAATGAACACCCATTCATAAACAAGACTTCTTCAATTCAACCGTTTATATCAAATCAGACAAATTTGGGATAAGAATTCTTATATCGATAATCAAACAAAGTTGTGTAATGGAAAAGGGATAAGAAAGATATACCATACTGTGCACCTCTTCCAAAATGAATTTGAGCATCCTTTGTCAGCTTTCCTTTTTCAGAAATATCCCACAATAAAGGTCAGAAATAGAAAGTGAGGAGTATAGGGTATACCTTTTCGACCTCATGATTCCTTGGTTTTATCTCTCTCTTGTTTGAGCTTGGGGTGCCTCCCAAGAGCGCCACGTTTAACGTCCCTAGCTGGACGAAACGTGGTAGAAAACAAGATAAACATCATAAACATGAAATAGAAATAAACAAAGTGAAATACCATCCACAAACAGATTCTTCAAGTCATTGTCAAAAATTATTAAACCATTCAATTCCTCAAGGCAATTCCCAACTTCTTTCCTTTCACTGTTTGGCATTAGGTCCTCTTTTCGCAAGTTCCTTCCTAAGGAAGTCAATCTACATACTCATTTCTTCTAGAAGTTCGTAGTGTCGAGCATCTCTTTGTTCCAGAAGTCGTTCTTGCTCTAGATGCAATTCATATTGGAAACCTTGCATAGACTTCCAGTCTGTAACCTTGGTGAATCATGAGGGAGCTGCAGGGAGTGATGATGATTGAGTTGGAGTAAGATCTTTTGCAGATGGGGCTACTGACTCGGAGAAAATAGAATCATTTGGAGATAGGATCGGAGGGGAATAAGGTTGATTTTCCGGAGACACTTGAGTTTGCCCAAGAGGTGTGGTGGGTTGTGGAGTTGCTGAGGATGAAGAAGGAGCTGGAGGTTGTGCTGCCACATTGCGTGAATTAGTCATTTTCTTCTTGGTTGCCTTAGCCTCCTTCCTAATTCTGCGTGTGTGGCCGAGGTTCATAGTAGATAGATCCTCGAGCGATAAAGGAGTCATAGGTGCTTCTTTCACGATTTTCTTAGTCCATTCCATCTTTGCCTTGTATCCCAGGGCTATGCACAATTGTGTGACTAATGGTCCCAAAAATACGAAAGTGACCTTTGCTTGCTGTTGTGCCTTTAGCCATCCTTTACAAACCACTCCCATGTTTACAAGTGTCCCTGTGTCTATGCTCTAAAGTGCAAATAAATCAGTTCTGTAAACCTTTGCATAATTGCATTTGCGTCCTTCCCAGGATTGGGATAGAATTTGTCTAACTAGCTGAATATCATCTGTTCGGATCTGGGATTGAAGTACTCTTGCACCACTCCATTCAATTCCCGGCTTTGCAATTATTTTCCAGTATCTCTTTGGAGTTCAAAATCTCCAAAATGGCAAAATCCCAAGGAAGACGTCTATACCATGGTCTCTCTTGATCTTCCTTGCTATAGAATCCAAGTAGTACCCCTAGGGTGTCAAATGAAATGTGATAAGAATCATTGAAAATAGAGAATCAGATAGTTGGGCTCTTTAGATCACCGCTCCTTCCCGTGACCTCTAGACTAGCCACAAATTAATAGACACTGCTGGTGTGTAAGTCGGGTGGCGCCATCCAAAAATTTTGCTCCAATATGGTTGATGGATGAGACAAGCCACTGAATGCCGACAATGGAAGGGGTTTAAAGCAGCTAAATCGATGAAGTTCCATCCGATTGGAAACGTTGTCTTATTTTCTTGGTCATGACAATGTCGCGGTAAGTATTTCCTTCGTTACCCTCTTCCTCTTTCGGTTTTGGTAAAATGTGTTCCTCTATTGGGGTTTTTCCTTTCCTAACTCTCATTTCCTAGATTAGCAGTTGACGATTGCGAAGACATTTCCTAGAAAACAGTCAATGATTTAGATATATTGCACGGAAACATCTTTCACACCTTAAGGCACAATCTATCATTTGGAATCAAAGCAACACAGAATTTTAGCACACCCTTATCATGATTTTGCATTTCAAAATATTATAATGAATAAGACAAATGCATTTTCTTTAAGCATATGGAATTCAAGGTCAATCTTAAAAAGTCAACTTCATCCTCTTCCTTCAAACTATGTTGAGGTTAAAAATGTAGTGAACACAAAAGCTCAAAATTTTTCAAATAGAAGGTAAGAATCAACAATGTAGCATCCTATGAACAATAAAGTTGTAAACTTTCCTATACATGTTCCTAATTTTATATAAAAATTTAACAAATCAAGGCATGCCCAAATCTCACATAGGGTTTATCCTCTAAGCATCAATATGTTGCAAAGCATGGATTTTTCATATCATAACAACAATGTAAGCTTAAATCCAAGTTGTATAAGTGGTCTATCAACAAAACAACCATAAAGAAGTTAAAAACAATGTAGATTCATGGTGTCATGCTCAAAGGAAATAAACTCTAGTATATGAACTAATGAAAGCAAACACATGGTTTACCTCTTTGATGACCTTGTGAGATGGAATATATTTGAAATCTTGTAAGAAAATTGCTTGAGGAAGAAGTGTTTTTACCTTAGAGATGATATTTTCTCGTGGAAATAAAAGAAATGAAGAAGGGGTAAGGTTTAAAACACATTTGCGCCACTTTTACGCAACTTATATGGTGCCCGTCCACGCAGGCTTCACGCGTGTAGGCCTGCGTGGACACGTACTGGATTTCATCCATGCCTCCTTCACGTGTGAAGGCGGCGTGGACGTGTCCAGTTTGTCCACTTTGATTTTTTTCGCCTCTTTTGCTATGGTCAATGACTTTACGGGTGAATTTTTTTGGTCGAGACATGTTTTCGGATAATGAATCTGCATGGTTAGTTCAAGCGAAACTATACAAAAGACAAAGATTAGTACTAAGCGAAAGAAAATAAAAATAAGAGCGAGTAAAGCAAATTCTAAGTCCTAAAGGATAACATTGGGAATGTCTTCCAAACGCGCCACGATTTACGTCACTGGCTAGACGTGGTGTGCTCTTATCCTTCGAAGCACACCGATTTCGGGACCTTACCAAGCGTCCCATGTACCTTTGCTTCAAGGAATGCCCCCAAGTGTAGGACATCCTTGAATTCCGAATCGAATAAAGGAAGAACATTATGTGCAGTTGAAAGAATTTTAGCTTCACACATCACCCTAAACTCCTCTAGGATAATTTGAACTTCCCTTGCCTCTCTATCTCTTCTACCCCGGAAGATGTTTTCATTATTAGTATTCTCTTCATACCATCTCTCCTTTCTACCATTTTCTATTTCAAGTTTACCAAAGTTTCCGCACTCGACACTCTCAATTAGATTAAACGTAAAAGTCCCTTCATTTTCCACCATAATCCCGTTACATCCTATTTTCTCATCGCCCCGTTCATTTGGACTTAAAGGTTCATTCGCATTTTTACTAAAGTAAAATGAAACATATTCCCCTTCACTTATCAACTCATTTTCATACAAATTTAAGGATTCATCTCTCAAAAAGTTGAAACAAACATATTCATTATCAAGCAAAGTAGAATCCCTACAATCATCAATCAATATATCACGATTTACTACGGAATCATCCTCCCGAAAATTAAAGCAAGCATAATCTCAAGTAGTATAAATATCAATGCAAAGGGGGTCATCCTCATAAGGAACACGGGGAACACGATGATTATTATCAAATGGATCAACACTCCTACACTTATTAATAGAATCATCATAAACAAAGCCTATGGAATCATTCTCCCGAAAATAAAAACGAGTAGTATCACAAGCATATAGATTGTTATTGCATTTCAAAGGGGAGTCATCCACACAAGTGTCAAAAGTGTTTTCAATAACAACACAAGAATTTTCAAGAATATTAGCACAAGAAGGATCAAGAATGTTACCACATGTCAGCTCTTCGTCTTCCCATACTACTTCGATATCCTCCTCTTCACTCTCCATCTCTACCTCATTTGAATATTCCAATTCGAAAATTGGAACTTCTTCAAGCACCGGGGCATAACAATCTACTTTCTCTTCAACACTCACCTCTTTGCTGTCATATTGCTCTTTTTCAACCTCTCGTACAATCCTTGGATTGGCTTCCAAAATTGGGATATCATCTACAATGGGGTAGTTAACCCGTAATGAGTTTGCCTTCATGAGCTCCTCCATCATAGATAGCATTTTCGTTTCAGCCTCTTTCAATGGAAGTCCTTTTTCCCAGAGGGTGGCAAGATAATCTTTCAATTTGCTCTTGATTTCGGCTTTTAAATTAGCCGTGTCCTCCTTGGCCATCCTCATGAATACTACTATCTTGTGCTTAAGAATCTCCATTTCGTTCGTGGCCGATGGGATATAATCATGTGGATTGGAGAGGTGAAATATTGATTGTAAGGTGGTGTTTCAAAAAAATGTGAATCGTTGTTTTCTTTATGAAATTATGATGGAGATGGGTAGTAAGTGTTTAGGTGGGAATTGGGAAATGAATATGGCTCGTGAGTATAGCTTGAATCAATCTTTTTCATCATTTGAACAAGCTTACTCTCAATACTTTGGAATATATCTTTAGAGTTCAACGAGTCATTTTCTTGAAATATGGGGGATTGTGGAGGGTATTTTTCTTGACAAAATGGGGGTGGTGGATAATAGTTATGTGTATAAGATATATATGGATTCGGATGTGGTAAGTAGTGGTGTGGAAATGTGTAAGGATTTGGAGGTGGGTAGAGATATGTTGGTTGAGGATAAACATAGGTGGAATGGGGATAGTAGGGACATGGTTGGGGTGGAGAATTTCTCCAAGATTGTCCTCCATGGTGTGGATAACCATGGGAATTCATATGCCAGGGAATGCTAGGGAAAAATCAAGGGGACGAAGGATGTCTTCTCATCTGTTCGCATCCACGAGCACGATTCTATGTATCACTAGTCTAACACTCCAGTGCAGGGACTTTAATGGCTGAAGGTGTTAGTTTTAGGGTGAGTGAATGTGGGATGGAAGGTGATAAAACGAAGATTCAAGACTCTCCGAGTGTCGTGTCTCTCAAGGATGACAAATTGGAGCGAATTAGTGTTGGCATTTAGGATGTTGAGATGTAAGAGTCACAAGAACTAGCTAAGAACAAGAGAATAATAAGCATAGGTTTAACGGATACTAAAACAAGTTAAAAGAAACAAGGATGTGTGTGACTTAGTTAGTCTATACGATTGATTATTCAAGGGGAATGCGGAAATGAGTTTCGGAATTGAACTAAGGAGTCACGGTATTAATACTGAGTGGCGTCACACTCAGACTCTCAATCCTCATTCGGTTGAGTCATTTAATCGAACACCTAGCCTACCACTCCTCCCGGACCTCATCCTCTCGGATAAAGGGCGGGGATGTGGATGAGTGGGACTCGTAAGAGATCGATATCGTGCACACACTCACTTTCACCAACTTTGCTAACTATTCCGGCCGAAATGGAAGCAAAGCACGAAAAACTTCACCCACACAAGATTAAAATCCTACTTCATCATTCTCACAAGCATATGATAAAATTCGAGCATCAATCTTTAGATCTAACATGGGGCACACACACCCCTAAACTAATCTACTCAAGCATAATGAACATCAAAGATCAAACAATGAAAATAACCAAAACAATAAAATTTAAGTCACAATCTTTAAAGACAGAGTATTATACCTAGGGAACAATTTGATCTACTACTTCCTTCTTTTCATCCATCATCTTCAATATCTAGAAAAAAAACTAATCTAATCTAATGGAAATATAGGGGTTTCTCCCAAAGGGGAGGGAATGAAAAGAAAATCAGATTTGGAAAAGTTCTCCCTCAAAATAAAGAAGGAGGGTTTAAATAGCCTCCCGAAAGTTGAAATCCCGCAGTTGCCCTAACTGGCCCGTCCACGCCACCTTCACGCATGAATGGGGGCGTGGACGCGTACTGGAATTAGTCCACGCCTCCTACACGCGTGAAGTCCTCGTGGATAGCTCCTGCCTGGTTGTTTCTTCGTTTGTTGCTCCCTTTTTGGCCTAGGACCCTATTGTATCTTGCGGGAATTACTTAAAACACAATCTTTAAGTTGAATTTGTTGATTTGATCTTTAATAGAGTCCTTACGCATGAAAATGCTCATAAATGGGTGATAAAACTACATAATATTGTCCTATAGATGACCCTAAACTTGATTGTTCTTGGCGCTTATCAATGGCGGCCTAAAATTTACCCTTGTTACAGTAGGAAGGGACCATAGTGGGCACTACAGGCACCCCGAATGAGAGAATCAAGCTATTTGTAAAGCGGCTAGATGTTAATTCAACAAGAATACTATAATGCCCCATCCATTAGTCCTTGTACAATTCAAGTCCCACCTCCAAATAATTACTACGATCCTCAACAGTACCAAAATTCCCAATTTGCTTCATATGACCAATACTCCCAATATTCACATAATTACAATCCACCTCAACATCATTTCCCACCACAAGATTACTCTCAAATTGCATACCCCTCACCCATTCATTACACACCATACCCCCAAGGCACTCAACCCCCATATGACCACTACAACCATTCACCAAGTGTGGGGAGCTATGAGATAGATGAAGAGACTTTGGCGTTGGCTAGGTGTTGGGGAATCACTATTGTGCCCAATGATGACATTGAGGATGATGGATATCCCATGAGACCAACTGAGGAAGAATATGCCAATAATCAATGGAAACCTCAAGAGCCATTCTATCAAGAACCTCCACAAGCAAGGCAACCTATTGATAAGGAAATGATGTTCATGATGGATAGCATAATCATTCAAATGAACATGATACAAGCACAAGTACAATTGGATGATCTTAAGGCTCAAGAAAAAGGTTTGGCAAGTCAAGAATCCATTCAAGAATTGTTTTCCAATGGAGAGGTTCTACAAGAGTTGTTATTGCCAAATGAAGGCCATGTGGGTGAAGCAAATGAAGTAGTTATTAATATAATAACAAGGGTGTACATAATGATGTAGTAGAGCTTTACCATGTTTAATTCAAATGGCACAAACAACATGTTTACATGGTATCCTTATTTAGTCTCACTTTCTACAGCTACAAGTAGCCCTAAACAAATCCACCTAAACAAATCCACAATATGCTGCTCTATCTCGCTAACCCTGTCATGCACTTTATCTCAAATAAGTTATCATCACTTTGAGCCCCTAAATAACCACTAGCAGCTTTCTCAACTAAAGCTATCTTTTTCATAATTGTAGGACAAAAAGGTCACTTCCATTTCATAACTTTTTTTCTTACTTTAAAAAAATTTTACCATCAATAATTTCCTAATAATTTCTACACAAGAAATGAGTGGTTGTTCCCTTGCATCTAATATAAGTGCATTGAAACTTTCGGAAATATTGTTGATTAAGGCATCAGTTTTAGAAAAAGGTGTTAAATGTGAACTTGACCATTCTGAAGGATGTTTATCTCCTAGTCATTGATAAGCCTCCACATCTAAGTTCTTGATTTCTGCCATAGCATCACTGAAAGTATTGACTATTGTGGCCTTGGTTGCTGCCTATAATGCATCCTTCATTGTTTTGCCTAGAAATCCTGCAAGCTTAATGTTCCCTTGAAGATATCTAACACAAAGTTTGTGTGAGGCATATGGAAGCACTTCTTCAAGTATAGGAAGAAGGTCTTTTCTGTTTGTCTGCAGCAAAAAAAAAAAAAAAAAAAAGATAGACATATTTTATAATGATAGTATAAAGAACCAGTTAGATAGTGTTTTTACCTGAGATAAATACCAGTTGGTATGAACAGATACTAAATTGTAACAGAGTCGGTAGTACTCAAAAAAAAATGTCAGTTGGTGTTTTGCTTCTCTTGTGATTTATGGTCTCTCCTAATCAACTCTAAGAACTAGCTCCATGAATCTTTGGTTTCTCCTTCAACAATGGCATAAGCCAGTGGGAAGATTTGTCATTCCCATCAATCCCCACAGCAGCTAACAATTGACCTCCAAACTTACTTTTTAAATGGCAACTATCTACTCCAATTATGTTCCTACGAAACTTGTATCCCTCCTTAGAAGCCTCCCAATAGAAATACGTCCTTAGAAGTCTAGGTTTTCCTTCATACATTAAATCAATTAGCTTCACAATACATGTAATCATTGAGTTGTTTTTTTCAATCTCCAAGCAATAGCTCCAAATCTTGTTGAAAAATTCTTTAGCTTCTCCATCAATGGCTGCATTTTCTTTCCTCATAGCTCTATAAGCTTGCTTGCTAGACAACTCAAATCCCTCTCAACTTTGACCTTCTTTCTAAATTCTACAATAGTCCAGTTGATGTGGTGTCTAATCTCTTTCATCCATCTCTTTGCAATTTTAGTTTATTTAACCATGTTGTTCTCATACACCCATCCACATCCCTCATTCACTTCATGATAACTGGCAATTTTCCTAGACATGGCATTTTTTACATTCCAAACATTAATTCTAAAAGGGCAACTAGTTTGTCTACATGTAACATAGACCTTGTTCTTGTCATTTCTAGTAAACTTCAATTCCTTACCATTGTTGAAAGCATAATTGTGAACTACATCTTTAAATTCTTCCTTTGATGCAAACATTAAGCCAACATAGAACTTAGGGGATTTCATTTCAGTGCTAGCCCTAAATTCTGGCCATTTAAAGTTTTCTTCAGCATCACTATCATTCTCACTCTCTTTATCAGACAAATGTAGACTATGATCACTGTCTTTGCCTAAAACCCTAATAGTCTCCCCTCTTAAATCAACTTGATCACTTTCTCTTACCCCATCAAATTCTACATTTTGATATATATTTGCCTCAAACTCTGGGTCATCATTTCCCGAGTTTATTACCGAAATGGTCCCTCGACTATTGCGAAATTACCAATTTGATCCTCGATAATTTTTTGTGCCCAATTAAGTCCCTCAACTTTAAAAATTTCAACTAATTTGGTCCTCTGTTTATTTTGCCGTTGAAATCAGGACCAAATTGGTAATTTTGCTATAGTCAAAGGACCAAATTGGTAAATTTTCTATAGTCAAGGGACCATTTCGGTGAAAAATTAACTACCAATTTGGTCCTTTGACCATAGAAAAATTACCAATTTGGTCCCTTGAGTATAGCAAAATTACCAATTTGGTCCCAATTTCAACGGCAAAATAAACGAAGGACCAAATTGGTTAAAATTTTCAAAGTCGAGGGACTTAATTGGACACGAAAAATTGTCGAGGACCAAATTGGTAATTTCACAATAGTCGAGTGACCATTTCGATAATAAACTCTCATTTCCCATACTATCAACATTGTTCTCAAAGTCTTCTAAATCATCATCAGATTCTGGCTCACACTCACATTCTATTGATGGTTCACCCTAACCTTCCCCATCACCTACTACCCAAATCTCAATCTCTTTGGGAAACATTCAAACATCGCAAACAGCCCAAAAATCACTATCATTGTTAATTCAAATAAAGTGTCACTACCAGTAGGTGTGAAATATTTAAAGTTGTCTAACATGTTGTATCCCAACTCCTCAACTGTTTCCCTAAGAGTTATCATTCCCCACAAATCAATGTCCAAATTATAACTGTTAATAACCCCTCCTATATATCATATTCCATGTCTTTTGGCAACCACCATGTCTTAACTTCATATTGAATTGAATTCTGCTATTTCCTCAATCTATTTAATAAGGATAAGGGCATAATTTAACTAACATATATTAATATGATATACAATACAAGCAGAAAGACATTTAAAACACTTTAAAATTTAACACATTCTAAGAATGCAACTTGTGGTTCCCATGTAATAAAATAATAATAATAATAATAATAATAATAATAAAAAGAACTGCATGTGGTCCACATCATATAAATTTAAAAACACAGAACTTCAAACCCTACCATATGAAAGGGAAATGTACTGCACTTCATAAAGTGAAACACCAACCCCAACAAACAACCCCACCATACACAAAACTTCAAAGCAAATGTATAGCAAACAACAGATAGCCAATGACATGTACAGAATATTTAAAGCTACTGCACTTGCACTTATTCTGTTCACTACATACACACAGAACTCAACAACTATATATACAAGCAACAAGCCACAACAAATTAACTTATTTACATCCTACCTCACATAAAAATATCACTCATAACTAATAGAATTTTACCCAGTGTATTATTGTTGCATTGTCCGACACCATCCATTGTAATTTCCCCCTTCATCCTCGCTTTCTACACTCAATGTCGAACTAGTTCATTGGTGTGGGTCTTCCAAGTAGATAGGGATTTCTTCTAATTAGGTAGGAATTGCTTCGAATTAGCTTGTTAATTACTTCGAATTGATTAGGGTTCCTGGATTTGGGGTCTTCGAACTGTCTTTTGGAAAATTGGAAGTAAAAACGACCATTGACTAAAAAGGATTAGAAGAAAACGACATAAAAAGATAGAAAAAAACCCTTCTAATTCACGGTCAACAAAAGACACAAGTCACGAAATACTAAAAGTATCCAACGACCAATAAGCGTGGCTACAAACTGACCATTTTTTTTATTGGAGGACCAAAATTGTGTAACGCCTAATAAGTTTGGAACTAAAAAAGGAAAATACAGGGTATAAAGAGAGAAATCATCCACAAAAATAACAAATTAACAATAGCCATCAAAAGACAATAAAGGAGTTGGACCCCAAATATCTGTATATATTAAATCAAGAATATTCGAACTAGATGACTCAACACGTGGCAATGAGAAACGTGTAGATTTACCCAATTGACACACATTACACAAACTAAGATTACAACAAATAGAATTATTAGACTCACAAACCAAAAAATACTGAAGAATATGATGTAAAACATAACGGTGTGGATGTCCTAAGCGATCATGCCACACAAACGCAGATGCATGAGTAGAGAGAAACACATATGGAGACGAACGGGTGATAGGAAATGTGTATAGGCCCCCTGATGGACAATTTTAATATAGTCCTCGCAAGTGCACGAATCACTGTAGTAATAGTGTTCAAAAGCAAGGGTCGAACCCACAGGGAATTGATACAATGCAATTTAAAGACTTAAAATTCAACTGATTAAATAAACAAGTGCTAGGACCAAAAACCAATAATAAATTAAACAGAAAACAATAGAATCGGCACTTAGGGAAAGTGAATAGATAAATTACCAAAGAATCAGAATATCAAATAAACAATCAAATTGGAGAAATCTAGGAACATGAATCAATAACCATTACTAGTTATGCATGTTAAGTCTAAGATTGCCAATCAAATTAAGGGTTCGTTCTAACTATTAAATGACTACTTCGTATGGCGTCCAGAGTAAGTCACGTATTCTAAATGTTCATGTACTTACGATACTTATTCAAACATTTAAAACCCATTAAGTCAGGAAGAACTACGGAATACCCGGTTTAGAACCGAATAGACAATACGATAAGACAATTAAATTATCTACTTGTTTACCCTTAAGAGCATGGAACGAATAGGCATGATTTCTACCCTAAAAATTCCCTCAATTCAGTTCAATTATGTTAAAGTTGATCACCCAATAACACAATCAATTACTAAAATAAGATTAAAGGGTAAAGTTTAATTCAAGAAACAAATTAGACTAATCACTTCAAATGTTCACGGCACTGTCATCATATTCCTAGGGAAGCAATTTTAGCACATCATTATGGAATTAGCAGTAATCAAATAACAAAGCAGAATCTTCCATTCACTAATTACAAAATTAAATTAATTATAATAGAGAGTAAGAAGATTGGACAATTGTCGTATGAATTTGTTGCTGCCCAGATACGTTGCTGCCGAGATAGTACGCCACAGAAATTGCTGCCAATTAAAAGGATAAGTCACGCCTCCTCCGCTGAAAGCTTGTTGCGTCGAATGGAACTCGTTGTTGCCATCGCCGATGGAAATTGTTGTTGCAGGACACAATTTGTTGAAGCCTAGGATCGTCTCCGATAGCAGACGACCGGGAATAAATTGATGATTTTCCCTTTGCAACATTGCCCTCTATTTATAATACATGATTAACAATTTTCCCTTAACTTGCGCAGCCACCTTGATAAAAGAGCTTTGATAAAAGAACCTGACAATAATTCTTCTTTTCCTTTTTACTAAAATAAAATACAAAATAAATTAGAGTCCATAAAGAATAGTATGCACTTATTAATACTTTATTTATGCTGACCAAGTACTACCAAACTACTACTACTACTACTACTATTACTATTATTATTATTATTATTATTATAAGAACTATTCCAAATATTATAAAAAGAGAGAAAATAAAAGATGCAACAAATTAATAAGATAAAGTAAAAATAGGACTAAATAATAAAAATTATGGAATCAAACATTATGAAATAAACTATAAATATTATACTCATCACCCTAGAGCTATTGCCCCGTAGAAGTATCTCCTTGGATTTGATGTCCTTCACAACAAAAAAATAGAGGGGGAAACTCAAAGAACATTTTATTATCTAATGAAAATTTTTGAACAGACAACAATGAGGTAGATAGATTAGGAACATGAAGGATTTTAGATAACTTAAAGGACCTAGATGGGGTAGTAAAGGAAGCATGACCAACTGTAACACCCCGTAAATTCGTTCAAGCCTTCCGTTCGTTAATTAATTCCTTGGGCAATTTAATTAATTCCAATTGGGCTAATTCCTTCTATTTAATATATATATATATACACTTGTACATATATATTCTTGAGCCTAATTTAATTATTCTAATCAAGAGCCCAATTAATTGAATC
>NXFB01000402.1:5341-18748 GCA_002525835.2 Ipomoea batatas | reverse complement strand
GAATTATGTAATGGGTTTTGTAACCGTAGATGTAAAAAAATCTTATATTGTGTTTTAAAAAGTTGTCAACTAAACAATATGTATGTTCATTTTTATTTCTTGTGTCTAACCTCATTAAAGTATATTCTTAGATTTTTTAAAGTTTACTTTTTGAATTGTACTTTTATATATTAGATTTTTTAAAGTTTACTTTTTGAATTGTATTTTTATATATCATAGAGTGCACGTTACTACGTTAGTACTTGAGCACTAGTGTGTGTGTGGAGGGGAAGGATTCCCGTGCGAAGACAAGTTACTGTATTGTAGTCCGGTTAACACACAAAGGGCGCACCTTAAATGTAGAAATGACGCACTTAACCTTAAGCATTGAAAATGTGCACTTTAAGTACACAAAACACGCACCTTAATCACACAAACAAAATATTTTAAGAATAAAAATCATGCACCTTAAGTTTTAAATGGCGCACCTTAAATGTCACAATTGAACCACCTTAAGTACACAAATCATGCACCTTAAAAAGGAAAATAATACACCTAAAGAAGGAAAAATCAAGTCTTAGGTAGACGCACTTTAAATTTCAACAACTGACGCGCCTTAGTACACAAAACACATACCTAAAGAAGAAAAAGCACGCACCTAAAGTTTTAGGCCAACGCACTTAAGTTTCAACAACTAACGCACCTTAAGCTCAGAATCACGCACCTTTAAGCACAAAAAACATGCAACTTAAGAAGGAAGAACACGCACCTTAAGTTTGATATATATGAAAAATGACCAAATTGTCACTGCGCTTTTTTTAAACGTTGTTAATCTTGAAGATTGATTTTGACAAGATCAATGTCTCTCCTCTCATTGCATAATCGCACCTGACACAGAGAGAGAGAGAGAGAGGATAAGACTTGTATGACTACCATCCAATGTGTCTCTTGTTTAAGCATATCTTGTGAATGTGGGGCAAATAAGATGGTCCAATATAAATCATCTTTGTTTGGCAACTTGGGATCAAAATGTTTGTAAAAGCATATGGGAGAATGCGTATTTAGGTATTATCTAGTGAAGGATAGTTTCATTCAAACGAGGCATATTGTGGTTCCTTTATTTGGATCACTATAGTGAATGTAAAAAGGAATATGTACCTATAATGTGAATCGTAATAACAATTGTTGAGGACTTACGATTCCAATTAATGGAATGAAGTGTCCCAATTTTTTGCTATGGTAACATTTAACATCACTTACACCCTTTGTTTTGTGAAGCTTTAATCAAACATTGTTGTATCACATTTGAGAGCATTTTGAATTAAAATGTGTTGGGTGGGGCACTGAAGGCCTAAGTCCAACGGTAGCTAAGGGGCCGAAAGTTGTTGGGCGGAGGCGGATGGATTAAGTCAAGGATCTTATACCTCTCGAAAATATGGCGGTACGGTATATAAAGAAATAGAGTTGTGCCTCCGTTATAAGTTATAACTTTTGGTTACATACTACAGACTCGGAGGACGTGGAAGGGGACGAGCCATTGTTTAGGGGATGCAAAAGGTTGGTTAAGGAATTGGGAAGTGTTAGATTCACCCATGTTCTTAATTAGAGAAGACAACAAATGTGCTGAGTGGTTGGCTAACTTAGGCTAAAACGAGAGATGAGAGACCACGACCCTAGAGGATCCCTGGTCCCCCGGATCACATGAAATATCTAGCGGATGCGGGTGAAACCATGACTCGGAGAATTTCGTAGGCAGGACCTTACTCCTACTGTTGACACACCAAAAAAATGAATTATGGAGTATAATTTTTGTTGGCATAGTAATAAGCGTTTAATTCTAACAAAACAAAAACGGAAATTTACAAGTTGAGAAGTAGATGTAGAAAAAAGATGTGCAAAATGTACATCTATATATCTCAAATGCATCCATAGAATTTCTCACAAAAGACAAACATGATGATGATGATGATACAAAAAGATGGCCCTGCCGCAGCTATTATTGATCCAAATCAACAAAGAATTGAAGTTCAAAGCACATCAGTCAACAAAGGCAGGCAGTGGGTTACACTTCAATTCCCACACCCCAATCACTGAACTCAAGGAGATCAAACACATATCACTCCAAATTTCCCAAAACCACTTTTATCATTACGCATTTTTGGTGTTAAAATGAAATAATTTTTTATAGCCAACTTGATGATATACATTGCATCCAACTTCTACTATAAATACTTGATCAATCGCCATGCAGAAACTCACCCAGATCAGAGCATAACACAATGGCAGTAGTCTTTAACAAGCAAAGTAGCATCTCTGTGATAGCACTAATGGCGCTGCTGTTTGTAGCAGTACTATGTTTGACTATTGCCTGTGCTGATGCAGCTAGGTTGCCCCATGACCCCACGGTTTTTCCTCAAGGTGATAAATTATCTTCTATTTTCTAGTTTTTTTTTTTGTTTTTTTTTTTTTAATTTTTATTTTTTAAAATTTTTAGTGACTATGAAACCAGCCCGCAGCCTTTACCTATAAGTGTCCAATTCGGCAAAGGACCACATAGAGTTAAACTAGTCTAGATCATCCATAAGTCCATAACTGACCAGCTCAAACCAAGAAGGCCAGTAGGCTACTTCCTTTGGTCAAACTTGTAATTTTATAGTTACTAAATCAACAACTTGAATTGACCAACTTTGTTGGGGTTGTCCCAGTATAGTGTGCACGGGTAAACCCCCGGCTCTAAGTCAACAACACAAGTGCACAACCCAACCAACTTGATTGGGATTGTCCTAGTATTATTCTGATTTTTTAATTAGTGACAAAAGAAATCCGCAATCACTATCTGTAGACTAGGTAAACCTAGCCTGCTTTAAGTCAATAGTCTGACCAACTTGGTTGGAGTTGTTCCAGTATTATTCTGATTTTTTGAGTGACTAGGAAAACCACACACAATCACTATTCGAGAGTGTGGGCTCTAAGTTAACAGTCCGACTAACTTGGTTGAGGTTGTCCTAGTATTATTCTGGTTAATGCCAAAGATTATTGTTTTTGTTTGGCTGTATTTTTGCACCCTTTCTGTTCTAAAAATACTGATAATAATTGTGGTTTGAAGCTGGGTGTCGCTGCTGTGATTTCATATGGAAGCCAATGATCCACTGCGGACGAGTGTGTTGCGAAGATGGATGCTGCGGATGATCATCGATCGATCCATCTCAAGTTTCTTACATCAATCCTATATTGTTATCAACTTTATTTTACTTCAATTCCTAATAATAAATAATTGTCGTATCAATTTTATTTTACTTCATAATAAATAAATAATTATCAAATGTTATTGTTGAATTGAGTATCGAATTTATTCTAATTAATGTGAATTTAAATAATTGTCAATTTTATTTTACTTTCTAATAATAAATAATGAATGTTATTGTTAGTTGGTACTATTAGGAGTCTATATTCTAGAATTATTCTTCCTCTCCCTATATTATTACAAATATTATCATTTATAATTTTATTGAAACTCTTTGTATCCTTATAAATACATCTCTTCATCATGTTCTTTAGATTATCATGGATTAACCAATAATAAGATGATTTCCATATAGTTCTTATAGTAGCAAAAGCGGCTGGCCGGTTACATTTTAATTTATTATTATTATTTTATTATCATATTTATAATATAATATGAAAGTGAGACCCTTTTTAAAAAGTGATAAAGATTTATAGGGATATAGAACAAATAGTAGAGAATTTGTAAATTTGATGATGTGGATCAGAGGTGGGACCTATTTTAGCAAATGAGAGAAATTTGTTGAGATAAGGATAGACTTATACTACTCTTAATTCATTCATATCATTCTCTCAATTTATACATCACAAAGTAATTTCTTTTGCATACCACAATGAAAGAGGCAATTCAAGTAATCAAAATTACCAATCCAATTTTTCTTCTTCTCAACACAATTTTTCTACTTCCCAACTCAATATTTCTTCTTCCCAACAATCTACACAAAATTTTGGTTACACACCAAATTTGCATTTATCCCACTAGTCCAAAATTCTCAAATTCCACCCAATTTTCAAAATTTTCATTTTGAACTTATTTTTCAAAATTCTCAAATTGCACAAACTTCACAATTTTCTACCATTTTAACCGCTTTAAGCAATTAGTATTTTAATTTTCTAATTATCTCTTCAATTAAGTGTAGGTATGTTTATTTTAAATAATTAAAATATAGTGGAGTAAAATGGTAGGTCTATAAAAAAAACTTCCAAAAAATCTAAAACTAAAGGGAATAATGACTTTTGAGATTGAGTGAAATAATTGATGATGAGGTGGATGATTGGGTCCACAAAAAATTTAGAGTAAAAAAAAAAACAGAAAAAAAAAACAAAATCTGACATCTCAAAAAAAAAAAAAAAGTGCAGGCCTACCAACTAGAGCGTGGACTGCACGTGCTCAGCTGGGCGCTGATGTGCGCAAACACATGTAAAAAGCATGGTTGAAAAAATCGTTAGGCGTTCCTCGGACACTCGGGGGTGCCTAGGCAGCGATTATTCGGCGCCTAGGAGCTCGTGTATTTTTAATTTTTAAAAATTTGTTTAAATTTTTTTAATTTTTTAAGACTTGATAATTATAAATTATTTAATGTTTTAATAGTTAATACTAAAATATTAAATATTAACCTAAAAAAATATTTTAATTTTGAACAATTTGGATTATTTTGCTCAAAACGATGTCGTTTTGAGTGAAATAACTTATTTAAAAAAGAAGATAACAATAGGTAATCGACTGACTAGGCGGACTAGCCGACCAGCTACCTAGGCCACCGATTATGGTGATACTAGTAAAGAGAAAGTATTTTCTCCCTTACTCCCTCCAATGGGACCCACAAAAAACATGTTATTGCAGGAGAAAAACCACCATGCTCCACATCAATAAAAAAATAAAAAAAAATAAAAAAAAAAACCATCTTCAAATTTTTAATATGACAACAACCATTTAAAAAAAAAAAAAAAACAACCATTGGTGTGGTTGGCCTAAGAGCATAAACAATTGTGGATTTGAGGTGATTTTTGCAGTCCAACATTTGGTGGGAAGGTTTTTTAACAAATGGAGAACAAGGTTTTTGGTGGGTTTTTAATTTGTTACTGCAAGTATAGATTTTTAGTGGGAGCGCCAAGAGAGAGAAAAGAGAATAACAAAGCAAACAATTGCGCCGCCGGTAAGCACGTGCTATGTTGGGCGCTTAATATTAACCTTACTTTTTTTTTTACATTTTATTATTTGTTAGATCTATTTTTTTCCTTTTCCTTTTTCTCTATTTTTTCTCATTCCTCTCTTCTGGTTGACACCTCAAAAACCTTTAAAAAAATTATAGCCGATGATGTTTCTCTCAACAACACCAAAATGTGTTGAATTTGAAAATTTTCTCTCCCATGATGAAGCAAAATTTTCATCACAGTTATGACTTAGCTTGGATGTAATTATCATAACGATAGCATGCATCTATTAAATAGGAATGAGAGCAACAGGTTTTTGACTTGGCACAGATGACCTTACATAATAAGTATCCCCACAAAATATAAAATCTGAATCTTCATGAAAAGGACTGCATAAATAATTGGGTAATACCACAAATAAATTGCTGTTTGAATTGAATTGAATTTGTAAAGGGATCCCAACATACCTGAATAACTATAAATGCTCTGTCTAGCTAGTGTCTACCACTGATTTTGAAAAATAAAATAATCTACAATTTAAAAAAAAAAAAGCAAAAAAAAAAAAAGCAGACACATACACACAAATTAAAGCATTTTACTGTATAAATAATTGGGTATTCATTTTAATGATGGCAAGAAGTCTGATTATTTCACTGATCCAGACCACACAATGACAATTGAGCAATTGTTATACCATGCACTAGGCTCGCCTAAAAATTATGTGTCTCTATTTAACATATTATGTATTTTTAATTAATAAATTATGTGTCTTTGAATAAATTGAAGGCACATAATATGTTAAATGCATATTATGTGTCTTCAATTCATTTACAAACACATAATTTGTTAACTGCAAGCACATAATATGTTAACGATAAACATGTGAATATTATTTTAGATAATGATTCACAATGTAAGATAAACACTGGTCCATGGTATAATTTGTTAAAAATAAGAGGTATGATTATTGACACAGGAACTTTTTTTTTTGAAAACAACCAATAATGGTATTAATTATGCAAACTGAGCAGAAATAGAGTTAGGAGGGACGAAGTCCCAGTACAAAATACTAGCCTGAGAGCCGGCTGTAGAAGCCAGAGTATGGGCTTTAATGTTCTGTGCTCTAGGAATTAAACTAATCTGACAAAAGGAAAACAAAGCTATAGACCTCCTGCATGCATCAATAAATAAACCGGCATATGAATAATAGGGTGATTGCACCGACTTCAGCCCCGTGCATAGTTGAGAGCAATCCGAGAGTACTAGGACTGAAGCCACGTCTCTACCTTTGAGCCAAGACAGCGCCTCCTTACACGCCACGGCTTCCGCCATGAGAGGAGAGAAGCAACCGGGGAGAGGGCCAACGCATGCAGCAATAAAGTCTCCATTCGACGTAACCAATACTGCCCCAAAGGCAGCCTTCAAAGAGACCGGGTCGAAGCTTGCGTCGAAGTAGCACCGTGGATGAGAAGATTCCGGCACGTACACTGGAGCGGCAGAAACGGCCACCTCCGCACTGCTCGGCATTGCAGCGTGTCCAGGCGAGTGATGAGACACAGGAACTTAATAATGGGAAAATCAATTATTTTATTCACCATGAATATTAACAAATATCTACTTTTATATAAAAGAGAAAAGAGTCGATAGTAAAAAGTAATTGTAAAAAGTGTCAAATAAGCCACTGAACTTATCGCTTTTGTGCAATTAGGCCATTGAACTTAAAAAGTGTGTAATTCAACCATCAAACAAGTAAAATTTGTGCAATTGGACCATTTTTACAAAAAAATTCAGATAAAATCCAATTATATTACTAACATATATGTATTAAGAGTGGCATTTTCTTCTACCATGCTAGTTGGGAGTCAATATTGAAATGTTTTTAACTCAAATTGAATTAAAATTTTTTGTAAAAATGGTCAAATTGAACAAATTTTACTTGTTTGATGGTTGAATTGCACATTTTTTAAGTTCAATGGCCTAATTGCACAAAAGCGATAAGTTCAGTGGTTGAATTAGACTTATAAATTTTAATTTAAAAAGTTACAGTTAAACATATTAATCAACTTGTCAATTTGATGCAATTAAACCAATAGCTAGTTATTTAAAAAATGCTGACACAATAAATAAATTAAATTACTTTTTAAAAAAACACACAAATAGAGAAATTAACTATGGTCGACTTCTTCGTCCAATTGGGCAAAGAAGCCTTGCCAATTTCTTTGTCCACTTAGACGCCCAACTACGTACTTCATTCAACCGGACAGAGAAAATAGCTACCTTCTCCATCAACCGAGAATCTGGCTGGCCATAGGTTTGCCCATTGAATGGAGTAGTCATCAGCCGTCCAGCTGAACATGGACCACTAGTGAAATCTTTGTCTTGAAAAGTTTAAAGATAAAGAACTATTTTGACCTTGTTGGTGATGATTTCACATTTTATGCGCAATTTGAAGATGAGGAAGAGCTAGGTTTTCTGAAACAACTTCACAAGCTGCAACAATGGAGTCGAATTGATGTTAAAATGGAGTATATGAGTTGATTTTCCTATTTTCCCCTCCAATTTGACTCCAACTTAACGCCTAACTAACTGAGGACCAGTCCGACTTAAATTTCAATAGTCAGAGGATCATATTAGATGCAATTAAATGTCAAGGAACCAATTTTAGAAAATGTAATAGTCAAATAACCATTTGAGAATTTCCTCTTTTAAAATATTTTTACATACGTGGAACATTTTAATCCATTATCAACCCTCGTAAAATATGTTGTAAACCAAATCTCTATCATGTCAATATGTTGTAAACGAAATCTCTATATCATGTCAATATGTTGTAAACCAAATCTTCTACAATATATTAAGCAAATAATGTCCGTTTACTTATGAGGTGGGAGTACATATAAATGTTAAATACGTGTAGTTCGATGAAAACTCATCAATAATAAGAATACTGTTAAATAAACTAAGCATTTGAAAGGTAATAATCATAATGCTTACCATTCATAATATTTTTTTTTAAGTGATAGGAGTGTTTAAAAACCGCCACTCTTTTGTTTAAGAAAGGTTGCAGTTTCTTATTAATTTATTTATAATTTTGCCATTGCACATTTTTTAACCAAACACCACCATTTTTTTAAAGGGTGTCGAAAGGTCTAATTTATTTGCTCATTTTTGTACTAGTGTTGCATGATAAGGTATTTTACAAAGAATATCATGAGAGTTTAATGGACACAATGAGACTATATTTGATAAGTCTTTAAAGGACAATTAAACTACTATATTTAATCTTGAAAGTCTTTAATGGACAATAGAACTATATTTGATCTGACCACCTATTTTGATGTTGTTTCATGTTTATATGTCTAGACTTGACTAGACTTCTAATTTCTTTACTCTTTATTTTGATTTAAAATTTAATTTAGATAATTAGAATTACAATATAACTCTTCAATACTGTCCCTAATCAAATGATCTCCTAAATACATGCAACTTCTTCAACAAATACAAGACTTATTCAAACACTCTATATATATATCTGAATCAGTCCAAGAAGAGACATATTACTAAGAAAAACACACGATTTGGCACCATGTTAATCTCTAAGGTTTCAAGTGTTTTGCTGCTCTTCTTGGTTGTTTTGTGTGTCTTACAATCACCTGCTTTAGCAGACAAAAAGGTATTATAGATCGGATTTATACACTTTATTTATGTAATTGTTTAAATTATGAAGTTATATGAAATGAAGTAATAGATGTTGGGTGTTGACTGGACTGTGTTAAGCTATAGAGGGTCAGTCAAACTGTATTCCGTCCTGGAAGTAAGCATAGTACAGTGTTGAGATTCAACAATGGAATCTACTGCATATAATTCTCTCAAATTTAATTAAAAAAATAGATTGTTTTAATTAATTCAATTCTTTGTTTTTTCATTTTATTTATTTATTGAATATGTTCACTACATGCAGTCATACATAGTGTACTTGGGAGAACACTCCCATGGTCCGGACGTAACTTCTGCAGATCTTCGTCGAGTCACTAATTCTCATTATGAGTTTCTTGGCTCATTCTTGGGAAGGTATTTTTTATTAATTTTTTTTCATTATATTTTTAATAAAAAATTCTGTATTTAATCAATTTTGAGTTTATTTAATTCAGTGTGGATAAGGCTAAGGATGCCATGATCTACTCGTACAAAAGACACATCAATGGCTTCGCAGCCCTCCTTGAAGAGCATGAAGCCGCAGAGATCACAAGTATATACAAACATTTATTAACTTATATTATTATTTATTTTTATAATTTTGTTATACTTTGATTAATTCTAAAATTTTATGTTTTTTTTTTTCTCGGAGAAAATTATGTATGCATTAATTAATTAAGGTTGTGTTGATGGGTATTTAGAGCATCCGGAGGTGTTGTCACTTTTCTTGGATAAAAGTAGAAAGCTTCACACTACTCATTCATGGGAGTTTATGAATTTGGAGAAGAGTGGTGGTGAGGTTCCTTCAAATTCTATTTGGAATAAGGCTCGGTTTGGCAAAGATGTTATCATTGCAAATCTTGATACAGGTAATCATGCATGAAAAAACACATTTCTTTGGAAATTTATTATATGTTTAGAATGTTTTTTTTTTTATCTGGTGTGATAATTAAAGTAAGATTTGAAGATTAAGTACTTACAATTCTCTTTGGCCATATTGCATAGGTGTTTGGCCTGAGTCCCAGAGCTTCAATGACAATGGTTTTGGCCCTGTTCCTAAAAAGTGGAAAGGTTTATGTCAAAATGAAACTAGTCCTACCGGGGTACGTTGCAATAGGTATGTTTTTAGACTTTCTTATAGTAGCACTATATAGCCACTAACCAGGGCTGATTTTTTATTTGTGTGGTCCTGTGCTGGTAAATAGTGAGGTCAGATTTGAGTGGCTATACTGCGAATTGACGAAAAATTGTGAAGAAAAAAATGTAAAAAAAATCTAATTTTGAGCCAATATAATCACAAATACATATACTAACTATAGGCCAGGGCTAGACAAGAGACCCCCAAAATTTTGAAGCCATATGTTGTTGCACATCTTGCACGCCCTAAAATCATTCCCTAAAATCATCCGACAGGTCTTCTTTGCCATCTCGTTGAGTGACATTTTATTTCACTTTTAGTTTTTGGACTCTATTTTATCCAATTTAATGAAGTGAACCCTTATTATAAAAATTAGAAACCCCGAAATTTGTTTTGACATCTTAGAGGTCTTACTCGCATTAGTCGAAAATAGTCGAATAAATTTGGTTAATTAGTTTTGGGAGTTTATAATTAGTTTGAGGGGAAATAACGTATAAAAAAACCATAAAAATTCGTTGATTATTAATCAAATAAAATTTTAATTTGATATTTGTCTATTAATTTTGTAGGAAGTTGATTGGAGCAAAGTACTTTAACAAAGGCTATCTTTCAAGTGATGAAGGCAATAACCTCAGCCCCCATATGCATACACCCCGAGACTACGAGGGCCACGGGACCCACACCCTCTCGACGCTGGGCGGGAGCTTTGTGCCCGGAGCGAGTATATCCGGCGCCGGAAACGGCACCGCGAAAGGCGGCTCTCCGGGCGCTCGGGTGGCGGCGTACAAAATATGTTGGCCCACCACAAAGGACGGCGGCTGTTACGACTCCGATGTTATGAAAGCCATCGACGCCGCCATCCACGACGGCGTGGACGTCATCTCGATGTCGCTCGGCGGCGATCCGGGGGACTACTTCAATGATGGCATTGCAATTGGCGCGTTCCACGCCGTGAGGAAAGGCATCGCCGTCGTTTGCTCCGCCGGAAATAGTGGGCCCTATCCTGGTACGGTGACGAATGTGGCGCCGTGGATTATTACCGTCGGTGCTAGCACCCTTGACCGTGAGTTCCAATCCAACGTTAAACTTCAAAATGGCCAATGCATAAAGGTACTTCAATTCAACTCATTCTTAGAAAACAACACTTTTGATTCCTAAAATGTTTTAAGTCTTAAAAACAGACTGATAATTGCCTATTAAGTTACACTTTTAATCTCCAGTATTATATATAATTACTGAACTCTGATATGAAAATACTTACCACGACCAAATTTCTAAAAATGAAACAATTCAAGGGTCAAAAATGGCATTCTTTTTCATTTTTCCAATCCAATTTATATTCTCATTTCATGAATTGTTTTACTTTTGAAATTTTAATTTTTTACTTTTGAAAATTTAGTTCTGAATTGTTTTACTTTTGAAACTTTAGTCGTATTAGTTGATTTAAACAAATTTAGTTATTTAATTGTCTATTATGTTACACTCCCAAGTCCAACTCTCTATTTTTATGAGGCTATTTTTGTTATTTAAAATGACATTTATGGTTAATGTTTTATTCTCTCAATGTGAATGCCAATTTTAATCGTGAAAAATAATTCTAACTTATCAAGACCAAATTAAATTTCTAAAAGTAAACAATTCAGGTCCTAAAAGTGTCGTTTTCGCTTATTTTTTCAATCCAACTCATAGTCTCAGCTCTATCCAGCCCAATATTTTGCTATGATGATGATGTCAGGGAACAAGCATGTCACCAGCACTGCCGGACCAAAAAATGTACCCACTCATCAATTCTGCAGACGCTAAAGCTTCAAATGCATCCGCACAAAACGCGTAAGAAACAACAACATTGGAAGAATTCATGTTTGTTTTTTTCTAACATATTCATGCGATTTACGAATGAATCCAGGACACTATGCATGGCCGGAGCTATTGATCCGAAGAAGGTGAAGGGGAAGATATTAGTGTGTCAACGAGGAATAAGCGCCCGTGTCGAGAAAGGGCACGTGGCCGCCACGGCTGGCGCTGCCGGAATGATCCTCTGCAACGATGAGGCTAGCGCCAACGAAATCATTGCCGATGCTCACGTCCTGCCTGCCACGCAAATCACTTACAACGACGGTCTTAAACTCTACAAGTATCTTGAGAGTTCTGAGTACGTACTAAAAGTTTAAACAGATAGTTATTGAAAATTGGAGTAGGTAGCTAGTTGGCTAGGATTGATGTGTTACGGTTTTGGTTGTGGCATACAGGGAGGCGCAGGGGTATATTACGCCTCCTAAGGCAGTGTTGCAGACCAAGCCAGCACCTGTCATGGCTGCATTCTCATCAAGAGGTCCAAATAAAGTTACCCCAGAGATTCTCAAGGTGGGTGATCCATGAATTGATTAATCATTATACACATGCATGCATTCATTCATTATTCATTTCAAATTTGGGGTTTGATTTTTTTGGATGATGAGGGAAACATGTAGTGTCAATTTGCACCTATTAGCGCAGCAACTTAGTGTCACCTATATATTATTAGTGCATCAACTGTCCGTCTGCACCTATATATTAGCCCATCTACTGTCACCTATATATTAGCGCATTGACTATCTGCACCTGTATATTAGTGCATCGACTGTCTGTCTGTAATTTTGTGATTATTAAGTCAATAGCTTGATAAATTTGACTGAGATAACAATTTATTAAATGTGGAGTTACACTTGTATGTGACCGTCTCATGGATCAAAATATGTGTGACAGTTTATCTGTAATTTTGTGATTATTAAATTAATAACTTGATCAATTTGGCTAAGGTTGATTGTGATAGTTTGACTTTGTGTTTTATAGCCTGATGTGACTGCACCCGGAGTGAATATTATAGCCGCATATTCTCAAGGAACAAGCCCCACCGGTCTCCCATTTGACCACCGGACCTTCCCCTTCAATGTCGATTCCGGCACGTCCATGTCTTGCCCTCATGTCAGCGGCATTGTCGGCCTCCTCCGCATCCTCCACCCTCACTGGAGCCCCGCCGCCCTTCGCTCCGCTCTCATCACCACAGGTACCATTTTTTTTTTTATACATTAAGTTTCTCAACTTACGCTAGCACCTTAATCCTAACCCCAGAATCTTGTTTTATAACAGCGGGAACGAAAGACAACACAGGGAACACGATTAGGGACGCCGACGACAAGACGGCAACGCCATTCGCCTACGGGGCGGGCCACGTGCGGCCGAACCGGGCCGCGGATCCCGGGCTGGTCTACGACCTGAGCATAACCGACCACCTCAACTTCCTCTGCGCCAGCGGCTACAACCATTCCACCATCAAGACATTCTCAGGAGGGAAACATCATTACAAATGTCCCGAAAACATCGATCTCTTGAGCTTC
>NXFB01000401.1:66143-78000 GCA_002525835.2 Ipomoea batatas | reverse complement strand
TTATATTATTGCACAAACTGAAAAACACAATAGATATTCAACAATACTGGAGAATTATTGTTTTGAACCCGGATGTTTTCTTAATATTGTTTATATTTGTGTATGCCTGCACCCTATTTATATTTTATACATATTAAAATATAATAACATAAATAAACACAAAATAATAAAAATTTGAAATAAAAAATTCAACAAATACGGAGTATCATATTTAGCAAAATAATAATAACACATATTTTTTTACAATAAAAGGTATTAAAAAAAAAAAAAAGGTAGATACTGCTTGAAATGGTTAGAGTGGCAGGCTTGAAATTGTTAGAGTAACAGGTTTATGGAAACCTCTAGAAAAAGGCAATGAATTAAAGAAACTGGTAAAATCAACCACAAAACCTGTAAATCTAACCTCACCGGAGTAAGGTAGAACCTCCGGTCTCACCAAAGCCGCTCGGCCAGAAAATCGCACGGGAATCGCACAGGACAGAAACCCCGGCAAGAGTAGAAAGATACAAATCTATAAAAACTAAGAGAAAAAAATACATAGCGAATGAGAGGACCTGGTAAATGGGGCGAATGACCTCTACATACAACCGATTTTGTCGGAAGATCGTTGGAGGACCAAGGTGATTACCACTAGTCCATCGCCGGAACAACGAACCAAACCCCCGATCTGGTGACAGAGAGGGCTCCGCCGCGGGAAATCGCCAAGGGGAGGAAAGGGGGGAAGCGATTCTAGAGTTCTGATGAGAATTTTTTTTTTCAGAGTATTTTTTTAATTTACGGGGTCGTTTACCAAAATGTTAAAATGGAGAATTTTCTGAAAAAAAAAAAAAGAGAATTCGAGGGGTGGAAGAATGAAAAAATAAAAAACTTATTTACTAAAATTATTTCTCCAATTCTTTAACTCCTCTCTATTCTCTAACTTTATATATAATGCTACAATACTTGGCATAGTGAGATCTTGTGTTCGAATCTTGTTCTTCTCATTCTATGTTGTTGTTTTTATTTTATTCCCTGCTCTTCCCTCCTCATTATTATTATTATTATTATTATTATTATTATTATTATTATTATTATTATCTGCTCTCTCCTCCTCCTCCTCGTCCTCCTCGTCCTCCTCATTATTATTGTTTATTATTTTTATTACTACTATTATTTTCCTTTTCTTTGCTTGTTCTTCTCCTTTTCTATTATTATTATTTTCTTTGCTTGTTCTCATTTTCTATCGTCATTGTTGTTGTCATTGTTTTTATTTTTTTTTTATTTTTTTTTACTATTACTATTATTGTTGTTGTTATTATTATTATTATCTTTGTTGTAGAAATGTACAAATGTCATATGGGATAGATGATTGTATTTAGTGAAAAAATTAGAGAAATGAAAAATTGGATGAATAGGGAATGAAAATTATTATATGTAAATAGTTTTAATACTATTACTTTTTAAAAAAAATAATTTAATAAGATAAATAATAATAATTTCTTAGTAGGTGTGAACAAAGAAATTTTGAATATATATATGTAGGATTCAAAATTCATGTTACATATAATATATCAATATGGGGCGTGGGTACAATATCTCTGGATGATCCTCTGATTCTTCAATTGATATCTTGACGCTCCATTGAAGGGCCCCCGGATCTCTAGTGGCTTGATCTTCAAAGAAGAACTTATATGTTTGTTCTTCTGAAGTGCCTCCGGTGTTCAAATGGCTTGATCTTCAACTGGAGATTTGGATCAATATGATAGGCATGGAGGAGCTTGAGGGCTTTTACTGCTTTTATTATGATTTTCCCGGGATGTTTACATAGAAATAAAAGCCACTATTTATAGGAGTAGGATAGAAGAGTTTTGATAAATTCAAACTCTTTTGATATTATCTAATTAACAAATTAGATAATATCAATATTATCCAAATATATATTCAAATCTAATATTCAAATCTAATAAAAACTAATTACATTTGTTAAATTTTCAGTGTCAACAAATGCCCCCTCGAGACTTGCTTGTACGCCACTTGAGAAAATATACTACCCGAAAGTATGTAGTGNCTAATAAAAACTAATTACGTTTGTTAAATTTTCAGTGTCAAGAAATGCCCCCTCGAGACTTGCTTGTACGCCACTTGAGAAAATATACAACCCGAAAATATGTAGTGCAAGGACGTCTCGACACTACAGTTAAATATATAAGGCCGTTTGACTCGTGCCAAGGAGCATGGATATGAGGCCGTTTCAACTCGTGCCAAGGAGTATGGATATGAGGCCGTTTTAACTCGTGCCAAGGAGTATCATTTACCTTCCTCCATTTCAAATTTCATATGGGGTTTGCCCCCATATCGATGCCTATGAAGAGATGAGAGGTAGAGCTGTCCCACTGGGCGTGCCAATTTGTAAACAAAGAAATTTGAATAATATATATCGAATTCAAAATTCTGTTACATGTATATATCAATATTGTGTGTGGGTGCAAGCTCTGGATATGTGGTCCTTTGATTCTTCAATTGATGTCTTGACGCTCCATTGAAGGGCCCCCGGATCTCTAGTTGCTTGATCTTCAAAGAAGAACTTAATTATATGTTTGTTCTTTTGAAGGCCCTCCGGTGTTCAAATGGCTTGATCTTCAAGTGGAGATTTAGATCAATATGATAGGCATGGAGGAGCTTGGGGGGCTTTTACTGCTTTTATTATGATTTTCCTGGGATGTTTACATAGAAATAAAAGCTACTACCTCCGTCCCATTTTACCTGTCTTACTTTCCTTTTTAGTTTGTCCCAAAATAATGTCCTCTTTCTAAAATTGAACATAACTATCATTCTACATTTCCCAATTTACCCTTTTGACTTTTCAACTTTTTAGACCATGAATGAGATAAGTACAATTGTACTTTGTACAAATTACACCTACTTTTGAAGGGCAAAATTGGAAAGTTAATATCATTTGCTATGTTGCATTAAAAACAGTGCAAAAAGTAAATGAGACAAACAATTAGGGACGGAGGGAGTACTATTTATTGGAGTAGGATAGAAGAGTTTTGATAAATTCAAACTCTTTTGATATTATCTAATTAACAAATTAGATAATATCAATATTATCCAAATATATATTCAAATCTAATATTCAAATCTAATAAAAACTAATTACATTTGTTAAATTTTCAGTGTCAACAATTACTTCCTTTACAAAAATTGTTTTCAAATGACGGTTTAAACAAATTATTTCCTTTAAAAAAGTTGCTTTGGTTAGATGGAGTTTTAAATGATCAAAAGAAACAAGAGATAGACCTCAACTCTTTTGTAATAGTACTTGAAGGAGAAAAACAGTTTCTAAAAAGATTATTGAGAACAATTCTTTTAGGGCGAGTAAACATGCTGAGATGGGAAAGCAGTATAGGCCGCAGAACCTGTTTAATCTTCTCAATAGAAGTTTCTCTTTTAGTGGGGTAGTAGAATTTGATAGCAATCAAGTTCCATGTTTGTTGTCTAGTGAACCTCCTAACTGTTGGACGCTTCCAGTAGTAACACTAACAAGCATTGCCATTGCACTTCCAAACATTGCAAGTCAGCATGTTCATTTGTTGGTTAAGTGTGTTGGTGAAGGTCTCCGCTATGCAAGCCTGATAGATGTTTTGGATGAGAAATGTGGGTTGAAAAGCATTAAAAATGCAGCAGATGTTGTGTGGGATGGAGTTGTGCTTAATAATAAGTGGCTGGACATGGATCTTGAGGGAAAAACTGAGAATTCTGTCAAAGAGATTGACGGTAATAATGTGTTACCAATATATTATTTGAGTATTTGAATGTTTGAATACAATATTGAGCGTAGTGCTCAGTGTACAAGAGAGTTCAGTATGTATTGTCTAAGTTCAAGCGTCGTAAGAAGTGTCCCCCTCACTATGTGGTTGTGAGTCTTTTTATTCCTTTCAGCTCAGTAACGGAGCATTGATGAGGAGTTGACCGTTGGACATCAATACCTGAGGTGTTGAATGCTGAGGAGCTGAACGTCTGTCATCAATGCTGAGGAGCTAAACGTTGGCCATCAATGCTGAGGAGTTGGACCGTTGCGCATTGATGCTGAGGAGTGAGGTGTCTTGGGTAGTTTGAACGGCAACTATCTTGGTCACCACTGACGGTTCCGGGTCGGGTACCCAATTACCCTGTCAGAGATTATTCAAGTTCTTGTTGATGTTGCTGAAAGGGTTGTCATGAAGTTTGAGTCTATAGAAAACATAATTATAGTTGAAAATCCTCTTCATTGGCCTGCAAATGTTTTAGCAGCTAATTCAATGTATAGAATTAGCCGGACCATTCTGCTATGGTATGAAAATGCTAAATACCAAGCCAAAGAGATTTTTCAAAAGCTAACATGCATGATTGCAGATATATTGGCAGCTTGTCTTATCAATTTGCCATATATGATAGCCACCAAGTGCAGATGCAATGCCATTGAGGAGAGGGAGAAAAATGTTCGTGCTGCAGCTATCATTCTTGAAGAAACTGAAGATATTCTGAAGCATTTCGAGAGGCAAAAGCTTTCAAGTCTTGCTCCCAATAAACCATTGTACATTGATGAGTGGCGCCGGTGGATGTAGAGACAAGATCCAATAGTTTCAACTTCTACAACAATCAATGAAACACCCTCCACTGTGGGTGTAGTTGTTCAAATTCAGTCTTGATTTGTATGTATAATGCCCATGTGTGCTTTAATTTCATACTTAGATGTTACTTTCAAATGTAGAATTGCTTTGTATGTATGTATGTGTGTTTCTATTATGTAACTTCAAATATATCAACAGCTGAGTTAGATTGGCGTGGAATAATGTATATATAGTTTTTTTTTTTTTTGAAAAAAATATATAGTTAATTATAATGTAAGTTTCAAATATATCAATACCTGTGAGGATTAATAGAGGCAGGGTTAGAAAATTTCTCCACAACATAAAAGGTTCGATCTTGACACTCTGCATATTAGACTTCACCGTGGTTGTCATGTGGTGCAAGTTTAGCTGTGTTGTTTTTTTATTACATCATGCTTCCACTTGTATTTATTATCACATATCATTTAGAAAAATGCATCGTCCTTAGGGGCTCACCAGAGATGATAGATCATAGTTGTTATCGTATGCTAGCTACTTGAAGGAGAAGAAAAAGAAAAATTCCAAACAACGTTCTTGAGAAACATTGTTGATTCTGTGGATGTACATATTGAGAAGGGTAAGATGAAGCAGCCAAAGAAACTCTTCAATCTTCTCAATCAAAGTTTCTCCTTTAACGGGGTGAGAGAATTTGATACTAACCAAGTTTTAAGTCTATTATTTAATGAATTTTTTAATTGTTGGACACTTCCAATAGTGACATACAGATGGTTGGTAAGTAGTGTAGACAAAGGCCTCCACTATACATGTACACTTTCTAGATGCCATAGATGAGAAGCATTACTTGAATGGCATAAAAAATGCATCAAATGTAGTGTGGGTGGGAGTTGAGCTTCGCAAGAAGTGGTTGTATGTTGATCTTGAGAGAAAAGCTGACCAAGTCAATTTTGCAATGGAGATTATTCAAACTCTTGCTATTGAAGCTGAAAGGATTGTCATGGAGTTTTGGTGTGAGGAAAGAGGAAATTACCAAAATTGCCCCTCAAGCGACTTTTGGCACCAAAGCTCCGACGACTATAAGGGTAAGGGAGTCATTTCATTTTACTTCCCGCTTGTTCTTTCAACATACCCAACTTGTTAGTCAAAATCCCTAAAACCATTTAACGCTAAAGGATTCATATGCTTAACCTAATCGCAAATTCAACTGTGAAGGGATTTCAATTAGAAGGCTTCACCCTATGTATTTGAAGGGATTTCAACTGGAAGAGAGTAATGGCAAATGATGTTGGGTAAAGGTTCAAGGACTCCGGAACTCGTCCCATCGTCGCCGTTGCTGGTCGAGGAGAAAGGCGAGGTTCAAGATCGAACAGAGGGATGACGAAAATTTCTAGGTTGCATGGCTCCGTTCTTAGTGGTAGGCGACGGCGATGGCTGGTCTTTTGTAGGCGACGCTGTTGGTGACTTCGTTCTTTGGCGAGTGACGGCGACCAGATTAAGGCGATGTCGGTTTTTTTTTTTTTGGGTTATACAGACGACTAGGCGGCCGGCCGCAGAGGAGGCCGATTCCGGTCTTCCTCAACGCGGCCGAGTGCCGCCTAGCTCCTAGGCGCCGATTAATCATTTTTCAGGTTTCCAAACGGATCCTTAAGATTGAAAAAGATTTAATACTTAGCAGGTTTGGTTGGATGAAAGAAGTTTTTCAAGGAAAAAGTTTTCTTTAAATTTGGGGATCGTTTAGTTCATGGAAAACTTTTTTCACAAGAAAATGTTTCCTTAGTTTTGAGAAAAATGTTTTCTAAGTGAGGGGTGATATTTTGCTTTCCATGGAAGTTTGGAAGAAAGTATCACATTGTTACACAATTTTGCTCACAACGGAAGCAATATTCTCAGTAATTTCATTTTCACCCACCAACAATGAAATCAATCTTCTTGGTAATTTATTAAATTTGGTAACATTAAAAGTTTAAAAAACTAAAATTAAAAATTAGTTATTCTTGGTAATTTATTAAATTTGGTAACATTAAAAGTTTAAAAAACTAAAATTAATAATTAGTAATAATTTGTTTTTTTTAGTACTACTGACTTTGGTCATAGCTACTACTTTCTCAACCTACTGAAGTGAGTTAACAATTGCCTCCACTCTCATTATCCATGTGGAAATGTAAATAAGGACACCGTGTGCCACTAGACGTATTTGGCAAAAATTAGTTATAATTAGATCACTAAATTTGAAATTAACTCTTGAATTATTATTCAGAACTTAGTACTCCGTATTTTTCAACTTTTTAGGCAAACGCGTTTGTCCTGCACCAATGAAAATTGATTTGAAGAGATAAAATTGGACCTACAACCTGTGTTTGGCTATTTGAATGGGTAGAATTTTTATTATTATTTTTTTTTATGGGATATGAATGGGCGCAAATTATATTGTGGACCATGATTATGACTGATACTGTAGTTGTGTTGAAAAGATAGTAGTGCAGTTGTGTTGAAAAGATATTGCAGTTGTGTTGAAAGGAAACTGCAGTTGCGCGAAACAGAGACCGTTCATCCGTTCAACACAACTGCAGTATCCGTTCAACACAATTGCAGTATCCGTTCAACACAACTGCAGTATCAGTTCAACATAACTGCAGTTCCAGATTGATAACACGGCCTCTGTTCCGCGCAATTTCGGTTCCTTTTCAACACAACTGTAGTATCCGTTCAACACAACTACAATATCAGTTCAACACAACTATAGTATCAACTATGATCTGTGGTCCACAATGCATTGTAGACCATGGTCCACGGTATGATGAATGGTTGGAAAATTAGAGAAGGTCCTGAAAGTCGGTTTGAATGCAACTTCGCTGACAGTATTAGCTGTGGCTTTTCTTTTTGTAGTCATATACTCTCAACTAGTCAACTCCCATGTGTCTTATGAAAAATACTACTCCTATTTCTAAATTTTACTTTCAATTTTTATTATTTGCTATAAAATTTTGATATTAATATTTTTATTAGGACTCACAAAAATAGAAATAAGAAATACATATAATAGAACTTGTAATTTTATTATGATAATTTTACAAAAATCAGTAGCACGCTTTTCTTTTAAAAAAAAAAATTATGTCCATTTAAATACAAAGAAAACAAAATATTATAAACAGAGATAATAATTAGGTGGTCCTCAGGCTTGTGACCACTCCAATGTTCTCCTTGAATATCTAATAGACAATAACAAGAAAACAAAATAATAGTGATTTAGTAGACCGTATTAGAAAAAAAGAAAAAATAGAAAATAATGTATAAAGTTATAATAATTGGGGTGGTCCCCAAGGCTTGTGACCACTCCAATATTCACCTTGCTTGGGACTAAGGTGTCGCTTGTTGGGAACTGCATGCATATATGCCACGAAGCTTCTAATGAATTACACCTAGCCTACATACACCCACCAGAACCCAGTATCCCGTTTCATTAAAGAGTGGTAATTTGATATCAGATGATATATTCTTGAGTTAGCTCCACAAACTTTATCTCACATGCAATAATTTTTTTAATACCCTAGGTTCCTAACTTATGTTAATAAGAAGAATACTATTTTTATTCTCAAATTTTACTCTCAATTTTTATCCGGTCTCACAAAATTTTGATATTGATATTTTCTTTAGAACCCACAAAATAAAGATAACTAATCATTCATTGCTACATGGAATAAAGATGGAAGAGTAGAAATAGAGATCAGAGTCCATGTAGTAGAACTCTATTAGTAATTACCAACAAGTCAGTTTCCTAGAAATCCTTCCTTTGAAATTGAAATATAACACAAACTCCTACGATTCCGTCTTTATTTTTTTTTTTTTTTTTTTTTTTTAAACACTTAAATATAGCATGAAAAATGAAAATGTGAAGCCCGCATAGGTAGTTCATTGATTCTTGATTGGAAAATTATAAGCAATGAAATAGGATCATGAGAGTTTCACCCTTTTGTAGGAGTGACTAGTAGTGAGTCCTTGTTAATACTATGCACTGGGAAACCTAAGCTGGTTTATCTTGGGGATATGATTTTGTTCGTCATTTGTAGAACTCTAGCCATATATCTTGATTTTATTAGAGGCAGGGAATCAGAAGAAAAGTTTTAATTGAATATAAACAGGGGTAGAAAATAGAGTAAAAAGTTAGAGTACGTGTAGTATTACTCATATAGCATAATGATTGGACTAGTTTTATATATTGCATTAGACCTAAACTTCACAATAGGTCAATAGTCCTTCTATTGAAAACTTAAAGGAAGGACTTGAATAATTTCCTTGATAGAGTGAATCCCAATTGAAAACTTATGACTTAAAGATTTGATAGAGTGAATCCCAATTGAAAACTTATGACTTAAAGATTTGATAGAGTGAATCCCAATTGCATGAAAACTTATGACTTAAAGATTTGTAATTAGGCTCTTGAGTTTAAAAATATGTAATTTTTTAAAGTTTAGTATCTAATTATTTTTTGGTATAAAGTTGAAAGGTCTATTTAACAATTTTTCATATGTAAAATAATTTTGGTTTATGCAATTGTTTGGTTATATAAGTTTATTTATTCCAATTGTGAATAACTTACATTCTTTAGAATATAGGGATAAGTTGAATATGAATTAAAAAAAAATGAATGCAAATAATAATGCATTTTTGTTTTACAAAAAAGTCAAAAAGTCCTTCAAATTAAACTATAGACCAACAAAGTAATTAAACCATTAAATTATAAAAAGTTTCGATTAGATATTATATTACAACTTCTCAATTTGATGCAATTGGGTTGATCAATGATTAGCTTTAAGTAACTCGTACAAAAGTTATTTTTTATAAAATATTTTTTTAAAGGAAAACCCCTAAAAGTATTTAAATTCAAATAAATTAATAAAAACAAAAAAATGTTTTCTTTTCACAGAGAAGTAGGCAATTGTATATTTCTTTGGTTGAGTTTATTAGCTAATTAAAATTATAATGAGTTGATATGTCTAATTAAAAAATTTTATAATTTAGGGACTAACTGTTTTTCTACGAGAACAATTGATACTATGAATTCTCATAGAAAATCATGCCACTAAATTGCAGGATCCTAATAAATGTAATAGTTATAATATTTTATGATGTATGCTTGTATTTGTTTTAATTAATTTGAACTTCTAAAATTTTACTTTAAAAATGCACAAAATATAATACAAAATTAAGAAGTACACATTTATATATAATATTCCTCAAGATTAAATATGTCATAGTTTTGTAAGAAAAATGGTATATGTACTCCCATAGAATATACTCTCACCATGTATATAAATTTTATATTGAGTAAATAAAAGTGAATGAAAAGAAATAATAGCCATTTTGTTATTAAGACATCAACGTGAAATGAAAAAAGGAGTAGAGAGACGTTAGTAACACGCATAGCCGTACCGCAAATTATATCGTGGACCGTGGTCCACAATGCATTGTGGACCGCGGTCCCAAAACGACGTCGTTTTGATTAATGAAAACAGACAGATGAATTCGCGACACTCACTTTCTTTTCATATATACTGCACTTTCTTTTCAACACAACTGCAGTTACCTTTCAACACAACTGCAGTTAATTTTTGATATAACTACAGTTTCATTCGATAATATAAAACACAAATGTGAAACTGTTATTCAGTATCTTTTCATATACACTGCACTTTCTTTTCAACACAACTACTATTACTTTTTGATATAACTACAATTTCATTCGATAATATCAAAACAAATGTAAGGCAGTATCTTTTGGAATGAACTGTAGTGTCAATTACGGGGCTCCGTCTCCCACTTACTAAAACGACGTCGTTTTGGGACCGCGGTCCACAATGCATTGTGGACCGCGGTCCACGATATAAGAACTGATCACCGTACCTATGACAAGACAAAAGTGGGCCTACATCAAGACTTGAGTAGTTGACTAGTGAATTGCTGAGAAGGTTGGTCGAAAATACATATATGCACCAATCAATTCAATGGACTGTTTGTGTGTCTATTTATATTCCAGGCTTCCAGCTATGGCAGCTTAACTAACTACAGATCGAAAGGAAGCTAAGCGAGAAGGTGTACGTAAGTATAATCAAAATGTCTGTAAACTGTTCCATATATCTTGGAACATTAATGGACAAGAAGAATGATTCCGCGGTGCCAATTATAGGCAGTGGCTTCTATGCTCTGCTCCCTTGCAATGTTCTGCAATCTGATCCCTTACTCTTATGTCAAACACTTCAGTCTGAATGCAACTTGGCTGACAGTATTAGCAGTGGCTACCAAGCTCACCGGCGACCTCACAACTCCCATGTCTCCCCAGGATAACGTGGTAAAAGGCAGTAGCACGGTTTTCTTAACTTTGGCGATGGGTAATTTTTTCACCTCACTGGGCTCTATGAATGACACATATATTCTAACCAATCTCACCGCGCGCTTTGAGCATATTGGTAGCCACCGTCATTGTCGATTTATGCATCCAACTACACACCCATGTGATTGATTCCTCATTATCTATGGAAATTATATTGTTGTTCTGCATGTTCATAACAATTGTGTGTACGGGTCTAGCAGTTCCAGCAATTAGAAACGTGCAGAATCAATGTATCAGAAGCTAGCAGCTTCAGAAGATGAGAAACAACGCCGCCGCCATACAATTGAGGAGCTGAGATTGAGCATTACAAAATATTGGGTAATGGCAGCCTCCGGTAGCCCCCCATCTCTTATGACAAGGTTGGTCACCTTCGTTTTTACGTGTATCATCTGCGTATTTTCTTCCCTCATTTATAATCTATCACTTGGAGATCGCTATGAAGAATACCAGGATTGTTATAAGGAATCTGATTATAAGTGGTCAGTGACATTCATTTTATATTTTCAAGATGTTGCCCTATATATATCTGCTTCCCATCATAATGACAATCTTGATTAGAACCCTGGTTTACAAGTACGAGGAAAATGGGATCCAAATCAGTGGAGAAGAATTCGCAATTGAGTCCTATTGGACTGAAAAATTGGTCGAATGGAGACAGTAGTGTTCAATACTTGTAGAGTATAAGAGAGGTGTCAGAAAATTTTTCCATAAGATAAAAGGTTTGGTTTTCACGTTTTGCATACTACTTCAAATCATGATTGTCATATGCTGCAAGTTTTGTTATGTTCTGTCTTTCTATTTCATGCTTCCATTAGTACTTTTAGTTAATCCTTTAGGCAAATTAATTAATCATTGTAAGGGTAAATTGTCCCGCAAAAAA
>NXFB01000401.1:55825-66038 GCA_002525835.2 Ipomoea batatas | reverse complement strand
TAAATATTGGTCGTTGAATTTATTTTTATAATAATTATAATTATGATTAAATTATTTCTAATTTTTCCCATATTTATTTTAGTAATAATATAATTATATAAGTCATATTACATATTGATCTTTTAAAGATAATTGTAGACAAACAAGTCATATATTATCAATTAATTGAGTAATACTTTTGCACTAATCTTATAATCAAATAAATGTACATGTTAAATATAATTTTTTTAATAATTTTATCTTTATTTTTATTATCTAAATATAAATAAAAAATTTATTTGTGCATCGCACGGGTAATTGGACAATTATTTGCTTTAATTCAAGTAAGAAAAACATCAGAAAACATAATCGGCCCAACAAATTTCATCAATTGCGCTATATAATATTTGATGTTATAATTTATATAATTGTATATCGATCCAAATATTCTTAAAATATTATAGCAAATACATTCCGTGCAATGCACGGGCAAAAATACTAGTTAATTAATAAAACAAATTCTAAAATATTTCAACAGCCAATTATCGATTCCCGTGCCCACAACACCTTCTCAACATGTTTATCAATCCTATTAATAATCCGTCTTAATAATATTTTTGGAAATTGTTTTTCGCCTTCAAGTAGTATTACAAAGCAATTGAGATCTACCTCTGAGTTCGTGTGTTCATTTGAGATTTTATTTTTGCGAACACGTACACAAACAGTGCATTCATTGATTGGTGTATATTTTCGACGACCAACATTCTCAACCATTCACTGCCCAAGTCTTGATGTAGGTCCAATTTTATTGTCTTGTCATAGGTGCGGTGTTGCCCATCCTACAAAATTGTCAAATACTATTTAATTTTTCTTTGAATCACTAGAGAAATTCAAGGCCACTCACCCATAGTATACACATAGTAGTCATCAAGCCAACATTCTTAATCAACTTGATCGGAGTAATTATATTTAATTTTGACTAAACGAACTTACAACTTCTTGCTTCCTTTCTGTATAATCGTTAAGTTGACAAGGTTTTTCGTGTGGCCGTGTGGTCACTCACCATTACGTCCGCATAAATGCATCACAAAGTGTTTGGAAATGCACCTAAATAAAATGCATATGCTTAGGTTCTTGTTCTGGTTCTAGTGCGAAGAAGACCTCAGGTGTGAAAGTAAGAAGAAATCTGAGCTTTTGATCTGTCCAAATCAACGGCTCTAAAACCAAAAATAAAATAAAAAATAGCGCTTCTAATTTATACAACTCCATCTTCTCTAGTAAACCATCTATAATCTACTATCTTTACATTTTGTTCAAATCACGGAAGGCACAAAATTGCCTCTTGAAAGCACAATAATATACACTGAAAAAAACAACAATGTGCTCTGAAAGGCTCAACAATGTGCACTCCAAGACAAAACAATATATATTTCAAATACACAACAGTATGCTCTAGCTAGAAGGTTTAACAATGTGCTTTGGAAGGCTCAACAATGTGCACTGGAAGGAACAAAATGTTCATTAATCTTCACAGGATTATTAAACCCGTTTCTTGAACTTGTTTACTTCCCTCTTTCTCGGACTTAGCAACGGGTATGTTCACTCTGTTAACAATGTGCACTAAAAGACACAACAATATGCACTACAAGTCACAACAATGTGCACTTGAAGGCAAAAACAATGCACCCAAAGACAAAAAAAAAATGCACTTAGCAACGAGTCTGTTGAACCAACCTGTTAAAAATGTGCTCTGAAAGGCACAACAATGTGCACTCGAAAGCAAAAATCAATGCACCAAACACAAAAAATATGCACTTACATACAAAAATTACCAAATTGCCATTGCATTTTGCATTTTTTAAAGGTATATCCATTCTGGACTACATAGTATGCCTTCGTTATGTTTGACCAAATTACTATTGACAGTAAAGAAGCTTGGAGTGCTCCTGTCGACTTCAACTTCAAATTTGTGAAACAGTCTGCGATTCAAGTTTTCGATGACATTGTTAGGAAATTTGTTTCTATGTCTGACTATAAGGAATGTTTGTCCATTCCATTAATCTTTCTTGTAAACGTTTCCGCTTATGATTCAATGAATTAGTCTCGAGAGATTATTATCAAAAAAAAAATGTAATACTTCTACATCAAAATAAAAGCGTATTACACTTTTCAGCCTTCAAACGTATTACATTTTTTCAGTAATAAATATGTTATTCATGATTTAGTATTACATTTCATCTTAACCAGACTCGTCTCACGGACAAAAATCATGAAATGGTCTCACACAAATTTTTACCTATAGTAAATGGGATGTTTGAATTTCGACCGACCTATTGTATTCTAGTACTAATTAACGACCGACCTATTGTATTCTAGTACTAACTAGTAGTTGCACCCGTGCGATGCACGGACATTAAAATGAACAAATTGTTACTTTTGATGTATTTATTGTGTAGAAAAAAGCCTAAGCAATTTAGTATTAAAATTGAAAATTGAAATTATGGAGAAATACAAAAAAACTCATAAATGAGAAAATGATTTACAAATTGTTGAATACTTCTTTATATACCACATTCTTAGTGGTATTTACAGATTCACCATTGGTATTACATATTAGGACTTTTAACCCTATCGGATTGTTGACCCTTGAAAGTGCAACGTACAACTGACCATGATTAAAGACCGGCTTTCTCAAAAACAATCCAACATGTGATAATGTTTGTCCTTGACTTTTATTGATAGTCATTGCATATGAAAGCATTAGTGGGAATTGTTTTCTTTGAAACTTGAAAGGTAGCCTTGCATCTGAAGGTGTTAGTGACATCCGCGGTACTAACACTTTTGTTCCTACATGAGGCCCACACATAATTTTAGCTTCAATAACACTATCCGCCAATCTGGTAATTATCAATCGAGTGCCGTTGCAAAGCCCTAGAGAGTGATCAATGTTCCTTAGTAGCATTACTGGGGAACCAACTTTCAGTGTAAGTGAATGGTTTGGAACACCAGAACATTTGATGCCATTGAGAAATTCCGGTGTATGTAAGTCAGACAGCATAACAATATTTGCATCCGATTTGCGTACAGAATCGCAGCTCAAATAAGTTCTCCCTTCTGTTTCATTTAAATTATTCATGTACTCATTGATGTTGTCAACCACATCCAATGTTGGGGCCAATATAGCACGGTTCTCTAGAAAATGTTCCTCATTAGGTGTAGTTCTAAACATAGGAAAAGTGTTTTCCACAATAGTTGCGATCGGATCATCCCCACTATCCAAAAAATGCTTTTGAGGGATAGAGATTTCAAAATCAACATCACTGGCTTTACCAATATCACCGTCACCAACTACAGCTATCCATGTTGCGAAGTCTTCAAGTTCAAGGTATCCAGTAGCACCTTGTGATTGTTGCAATCGAAGATTCTTAGTTAGCCTAAAGATTTTACAACTTCTCCAAAGATATGATGAATTTATCGATGCTCCAACTATATCTTGTCTTGCCCCCTTTGGAATCACTGGCAGAATCTGTCGAAAGTCGCCACCAAATACTACTGTCTTACCTCCAAATGTCATGTCTAAGCTGCATGGATTTTTGAAACGTAACAAATCTCTCATTGTCTTGTCTAAAGCTTCAAAGCAATGCTTATGCATCATTAGAGCTTCATCCCATATTATAAGCTTGCACTCAACAATTAATTGTGCCAAAGGACTACCTTGTTTAATGTTGCATGTTAAGTCCTCATTGATGGCAATTGGAATAGCAAATCTAGAGTGAGCTGTACGACCTCCCGGTAATAACAACGATGCTATACCGCTTGACGCAACATTTAAAACAATCTCACTTCTAGATCTAAAATGTGTAGAAAGAGCTCGCCACAAGAAAGTTTTACCAGTTCCACCATAACCATACACAAAGAATAACCCTCCAGAATTTTCTTCAACATCCTTGATTATACTTGTGTATACCAATGACTGTTCATCAGTTAGAAGACCAACTAACCTTTCGTTTTCCAATAACTGCTCAGCGCAATCGTACGACCTCTCTTCATGTATTAGCCTATCTGAGGTGAGCATTGCGACCTCATTATCTGGCATAGGCATATCAGGATAATCTTGTAAACTCTTGCCCCAAATAGACAACAACTTCTGTATCTCCTGAAGTGCGTAATTTTTCTTTTGTGCGTCNATGAAGATCTTGCGTAGAGGTATTCTCACTATTGGAATGAATAGTGAGAAAAGGAGTACGTAGTATACCTGTTAACGAATTCCACAATTTTATATGTATTTACAATGGGTAATTATTGTATAAAGTATAGGACAATAAAAAAAAATAGGAATGCTATTGTTACCATTAGTAATAGTACCCATTGAGTGCAAATTTGCAAAATTTACAACATTGTTTTCATCTGTACAATAAAAACAAAGATGTATACCAATTTAGCGTTATTAATGAACCAAATATGTTTCCATGACAGTTTAGGATTGATTTATGTTGGTTCAAACATTTCTAATTGAAAATAAAAACTGTTACCTTGAGTAATGCAACTTAATGGTGTACGTAATGAATTGGAATGGGTTGATGGCAGTATACGTCTTGCTTTAGGATTACATATTGATTGAACATGTTCATGTTGGATGTTGCCGTCTTTGACACAATTATTTTCATCAACTGAAAAAATATATAATGCATTTAATAAAATAAAAACTACTAATACGGAAAATAAAGTGAGATTAGGCCGCATTATGTAATACAACTTATAAATATTATCATATTATACTACTATATCTTATATAACCTAAACTATACAAATAATCAAATTATACATAATATGAATACAACCTCAAAATGTTTAACATTTCAATGTTATGTTACATATAAAATATAAAATCTTACAATATAATGAATCTATAATAATCACAACAAATTAATACTCCCTCCGTCCCATTTTGGTTGTCTGGTTCGTTTAACGAGGCTTGATTGAAGTTATTTTTAATCAAATTTTTCATAATATTAAGTTTAGTATTAATATATAAAATTTATATATTTAGAAACTACATCAAAAGTACTATTAAACACAAAAAATTAAATTTAAAAATAATAAAAAATTACTAAAGAAAATAAGCAATGAAGAAAGAGTTGGTTTGACCAATGAATAGTAAATAGGACAGGTAAAATGGGACGGAGGGAGTNNNGATGTTGCCGTCTTTGACACAATTATTTTCATCAACTGAAAAAATATATAATGCATTTAATAAAATAAAAACTACTAATACGGAAAATAAAGTGAGATTAGGCCGCATTATGTAATACAACTCTAACCCAACATAGAAGCCCAAACCCGAAACCCATTAGCCCAAATATAAATAGGGGGTCTCAGCCATCTCTCCCCACCCCTAATCGCCGTTTAGTCTTCCTCATGCTTTGCTGCGCTCGTCCTTCTCTCTACGATCGAAAGCTTTCTCTGATTTCCACCACGACCTACGCTAAAATCACCTATTCTTTATGAAGTGTTGTGAAAAATTATCTGATCTTTGATACCACGTCCTTCTCTCTACGATCTAGAGGTTATTGATTCTGAAGATTATGTAAAATATATGTTCTCAATGCCGCGTTCACTTGATAAACGACGAAATTTCGTTACTCCCCAAGAGATAAGTATCAGATTCACTCATATTGTTAGTAGATCTTCTCTTCAATTAGGTATTAGTTTCGTTTCTGCTAGGGTTTCTTAAATTTTGATGTTCTTAACAATAAAATTGAAATGTAATACCTAAATATATGAAATTAAAATTAAAAATATGTATATATGAACGTGTTCCTGGACATCCGAATTTCCTTCATATGATTTTTTTAGAATGCAGTAACTTAATTTGCGTCTAATGGAATTTATTGCCTTTTTAGGCGAAACGCAAGGACCTACAAATTGATATACTATTTCACAGTCTTCATGGACAGTTCCTGAGTACGCAGTAGGTAATGGTTTTTAATAATCTAAGGGTGTAGAAATCTAACTTCTTATTGTTGACTGTTGTTTCCTCTTTGCTCCTATGACAGTTGAGGTAGTTATTTTCCTCATCTTGATTTGATTGGAATTGTAGAGATGTGTTCTGCATATATGCTTATTTAGAGGGGAAAGAAAAAATGGCTAATGATAGGGTATATATAAGATTTATCTGTATATTAAAACCTTACATGACTTTTGGGTTTTTTGTATTCCTTGGAAAAAGAATTAAAGCAGCCAGAATAATTGATCAATAAATGTGTATTAATTATTCAATTGTTATGAATACATACATATAACTCATGTACATATGTTGAATTTATATCATACAGGAATACTAACACTTGCATTGCAGGTTATGGCATATGATGATAAACAAATTCTGATGCCACAGAAAAATCATATGAATTCGTGTTCTATGTGTATGTAATAGTATAGTTTGTTTTTTCATGCCTATGCAATATTTATAGAAAGAATGTAGTGAGTGCAGTTTTTACACTGTTTTGTAAAGCTCGGGTGGTTATAATGAAAACAGTTGAATGAGGAAATGTTTGTTTACAACTTATTATTTGTAGTAATTATTAGGAAGTACAGTAATTGTATAAACTTCAGACGGTTTATCTTAATATAAAGCAGTGGTTCATATTGTTCTATGTAATAACTTTGATTATATTTGTTTTGACTGGGTTGAAGTTTACACAATAAAAAAGAGTATACTTGATTAATTATATTGTTTATCTTGATTAAAAAAGAGTATACTTAAAAAAAATTACCTGATAAATAATTGATTTATATTGTACATAGTATTCAAAAATGTTGGTTATGGGTCCTATTTCTATATTGATTTATGTGTGGTTATAATTTAATGTTGGTTCTGGGTCCTACTTCTATATTTTGTGTACAGTATTTGTATAAATTGTAAATGTTTTAATTTTTTTCTTAAAATCTAAAGTGTTATGTATTTCTAAATTTCATTTTATTCTTCTGTAATACCTGGTTAGTGTTTTCAAGATCACTTAACTTGATACTTAGTCTATACTTTACTCTATGCTTTAGACAAATGTTTTAAGGATCAATTGTTGATTCTCACAAAAAAAAAGAATAATAATAAATCTGTGCTTATAGTTTAATGTTGGTTATGGGTACTACTTCTATATTTTGTGTACAGTATTTGTATAAATTGAAAATGGTTTAATTTTTTTTTCTTAAAATCTAAAGTACTGTGTATTTCTCAATTTCATTTTATTCTTCTCTATTACCTGGTTAGTATTTCCCAGATAACTTAACTCCATACTTAATCTATGCTCTACTCTATGCTTTAGACTAATGTTTTAAGAATCAATTGTTGATTTTCACCAAAAAAATAATAATAAAAAAATTGTGTCTGTTTTGGAAGTATATTTAGTATATATATCCTTTTTTTTTTTCAATACATTTGTGGTTATTAAATGATGAGCATTAAATTAAGTATCATAAGTGTTTACATTATAAAAAAATGTAAAAATGAAAATTGCTTTAATATACATGCATTGTAAATAAGTTTTTTTTTTCTCTACAAAACATAGTTTACATTTTGAATAGGAAAATAGATGATGATGCAGCCTCCCTTTATTTGACTTGACAGAATGTGCTTTAGTTGTTGTACCTGAAAAACATGTTAGGACAATAGTAGATAGAATGCAGTAGAGAAAGTAAAATGGAATAGGGAAAAACTTCATTAAAGTGAATGTTCAACATAAATGTCCAGAAAACATAAAACACTTAAGTAGTAGGTCTTAAAAGAAAAAGTGAGGCAACTAATTAATTTTTTCCTTCTTGATAGAGTCAAGTTTTCCTTTCTTCAAGTTGTGTGTAGAANCCCCAAGAGATAAGTATCAGATTCACTCATATTGTTAGTAGATCTTCTCTTCAATTAGGTATTAGTTTCGTTTCTGCTAGGGTTTCTTAAATTTTGATGTTCTTAACAATAAAATTGAAATGTAATACCTAAATATATGAAATTAAAATTAAAAATATGTATATATGAACGTGTTCCTGGACATCCGAATTTCCTTCATATCATTTTTTTAGAATGCAGTAACTTAATTTGAGTCTAATGGATACTATTGCCTTTTTAGGAGAAACGCAAGGACCTAAAAATTGATATACTATTTCACAGTCTTCGTGGACAGTTCATGAGTACGCAGTAGGTAATGGTTTTTAATAATCTAAGGGTGTAGAAATCTAACCTCTTATTGTTGACTGTTGTTTCCTCTTTGCTCCTATGACAGTTGAGGTAGTTATTTTCCTCATCTTGATTTGATTCGAATTGTAGAGATGTGTTCTGCATATATGCTTATTTAGAGGGGAAAGAAAAAATGGCTAATGATAGGGTATATATAAGATTTATCTGTAAAATAGCATATATTAAAACCTTACATGACTTTTGGGTTTTTTGTATTCCTTGGAAAAAGAATTAAAGCAGCCAGAATAATTCATCAATAAATGTGTATTAATTATTCAATTGTTATGAATACATACATATAACTCATGTACATATGTTGAATTTATATCATACAGGAATACTAACATTTGCATTGCAGGTTATGGCATATGATGATAAACAAATTCTGATGCCACAGAAAAATCATATGAATTCGTGTTCTATGTGTATGTAATAGTATAGTTTGTTTTTTCATGCCTATGCAATATTTATAGAAAGAATGTAGTGAGTGCAGTTTTTACACTGTTTTGTAAAGCTCGGGTGGTTATAATGAAAACAGTTGAATGAGGAAATGTTTGTTTACAACTTATTATTTGTAGTAATTATTAGGAAATACAGTAATTGTATAAACTTCAGACGGTTTATCTTAATATAAAGCAGTGGTTCATATTGTTCTATGTAATAACTTTGATTATATTTGTTTTGACTGGGTTGAAGTTTACACAATAAAAAAAAGTATACTTGATTAATTGTTTATCTTGATTAAAAAAGAGTATACTTAAAAAAAATTACCTGATCAATAATTGATTTATATTGTACATAGTATTCAAAAATGTTGGTTATGGGTCATATTTCTATATTGATTTATGTGTGGTTATAATTTAATGTTGGTTCTGGGTCATACTTCTATATTTTGTGTACAGGTATAAATTGTAAATGTTTTAATTTTTTTCTTAAAATATAAAGTGTTATGTATTTATAAATTTCATTTTATTCTTCTGTAATACCTAGTTAGTGATTTCAAGATCACTTAACTTGATACTTAGTCTATACTTTACTCTATGCTTTAGACAAATGTTGTAAGGATCAATTGTTGATTCTCACAAAAAAAAAGAACAATAATAAATATGTGCTTATCTGTGCTTATAGTTTAATGTTGGTTATGGGTACTACTTCTATATTTTGTGTACAGTATTTGTATAAATTGAAAATGGTTTAATTTTTTTTCTTAAAATCTAAAGTACTGTGTATTTCTCAATTTCATTTTATTCTTCTCTATTACCTGGTGAGTGTTTCCCAGATAACTTAACTCCATACTTAATCTATGCTCTACTCTATGCTTTAGACTAATGTTTTAAGAATAAATTGTTGATTTTCCCAAGTATATTTAGTATATGTATCCTTTTTTTTCAATACATTTGTGGTTATTAAATGATGAGCATTAAATTAAGTATCATAAGTGTTTACATTATACAAAATGTTAAAATGAAAATTGCTTTAATATACATGCATTGTAAATAAGTTTTTTTTTTCTCTACAAAACATAGTTTACAGTTTGAATAGGAAAATAGATGATGATGCAGCCTCCCTTTATTTGACTTGACAGAATGTGCTTTAGTTGTTGTACCTGAAAAACATGTTAGGACAATAGTAGATAGAATGTAGTAGAGAAAGTAAAATGGAATAGGGAAAAACTTCATTAAAGTGAATGTTCAACATAAATGTCCAGAAAACATAAAACACTTAAGTAGTAGGTCTTAAAAGAAAAAGTGAGGCAACTAATTAATTTTTTCCTTCTTGATAGAGTCAAGTTTTCCTTTCTTCAAGTTGTGTGTAGATGAAAACTGGTCCAGTAGGCAACGTTTAGTTAAAGGACTGAATTGATTGTCTCCTTCGTGTTGAATCTCTTTACATGCAGTATTAGGACTGTTGACTTCATCCCCTTGAGATGCTTCCTATAAGTGTAAAAAACTGATAGTTAGTATACTAAGAAAATTCATATGGAAATGACCTAGATAAATAGAAGGA
>NXFB01000401.1:29023-41344 GCA_002525835.2 Ipomoea batatas | reverse complement strand
TTAGAAAAATTCAAATTAAAAGTAGTATTCATTTTTAGATCAAATATTTAGACTATGGATTTTACAGGGTTGCAAACATTTATTTTAGTAATAATTATAATGAATTTTCTATATTATCTTGGATTCATATACTTTGAGTTAGATATTTAAATAAAAAAATTCGACATTCAATTACCCATGTATAAAGTTCTCATATATAATCTTGCATTGATTATAATTTCAAATATTTATTTAAATATAAACATTGGGCATTAACTCATACGCCCAGTATAAAACTAATATATATATATATATATATATATATATATATAGTGTCGAAGCAGACAAAAATTTGTTTGATTGAAAGCTTACGTGTTAACTATTCCATGCACTACTCTGCCTATAAATTTGTGCTCCCGTGACACTTCTTATGCACCAGATCAGAGCATATACAAGCGCATCCCATTGTAGTCTATCACATCGATCCTCAAAATGAAGACCCTAATCATTCTCTGCATCCTCTCCGTTTCTTTCCTTCCACTGTCCATCTCAGCTTTCCCTCCACACATCCGCCTCCCCACCCAGGAACCCTTCCCCGAAAACCAGCCCGTCCTAGACGCAGAAGGCAAACCGCTCATTTACGGCGACAAATACTACGCCGTTCCGGCCACCATCGGCGTCGAAGGCGGCATAAGCCTCGACAGTTACCCAATCCAAGGAACCACCCAACAATCCACTTGCCCAAACGCCGTCGTTCTTAACACCAGCGTCGCCGGCATCCACCCTTTCGCCAAGGGCCTTCCCATAGTATGATTGTTTCTCGCAAATTATTGTGTGGACCATGGTCTACACAGTACTGTGTGGAGTACATTTTTAATATACTGAAAGTACATTATCCGTGTATTGAATGTACATTATACAAAATAATGTACTTTCAGTACCTAAGTAATGTACTTTTTTCAAATACAATATATATTTTTAATAAAGTTAACTCTATTTTTGGTCTTAGATTTATTGGTGATGATCCTTTTTTATTAGAACATCCACTTTTGGTCCTAGTAGTATCGTGACATGACCATTTTTTATCCTTTATTTACATATCAGTTTAAATATCGTTAGATACAAGGATCGGACATTTGGTCTTCAATTATGAATATTTTCAAAAGAATAAACATAAAAATATACCGATTCAACATACTTTGTATAAAAAAGATTGAAATGTCTTTGTATTTAACGATATTTCAACGTTTTTGTTGTGAAATGACTAAAATTAGTCATGTCACAATAATACTATGACTAAATGTGAATGTTTTAATAAAAAGGGGACTAAAAGTGGATTCTCAGGACAAAAAAATGAAAGTAACTGCTTTTTAATATGTACATTATTTGATAGTATTATTAACACGACTGATAATGATTGTAGGTTTTTTACCCCCGAGGACTCCAAGAAGTCCAGGAAAGCCTCCCATTGAACGTGGCGTTCTACCGGGAGGAGTCCGATCCCTGTGCGAAGGAAACGGTGTGGAAGCTCGACGAGGAGGCGGAGCAGCCGGTGATAGTGACCGGCGGCGAAATAGGGGACGAAGATGATGTTACCAACTGGTTTAGGATCGAGAAGAATAGCAATGGTGGAGGGTGGGGGTACGTTTTTACCTTCTGGCCTAGCCTTTGCTCTTACTGCAGGATTAATTACTGGCGTATTGGCACCGTCGGGCAGGGCCGTCAGTTGGGAATCAACGATAGATTCCCATATCCTTTTAACTTCGTTAGAGCAGAGTAGGTTGCAGCTTTGAGCTGATGAGCACCAAAAATCATGCATGGAATAATTATTATTAACATATAAATAATGGAGTCTGTACCCGTACCAGGTTCATGGAATCACGGGAAGCCTATGCTTGTATCCCATCCATGCATGCAACAGTTTTTGGTGAACTAATAATATCAACTCCTTTTTACTTCTTTTTTTTTTGTATTATATTTTTTGGGTGATGAGCAAAACGCGTAGTCATTATATTATCAGAGTGTGTGTACGGGTAAACTCTATTTTGTTATTTTAGTCTGTAAACAACCACAAAGAAGCAAATCAGCCTAGCTAACTCAAACCAAAAATGCTAGAATTCGAACAGGTGACGTTGTGGTTTAGATTTTATGATAGTAATAGTTACCACGTGCCAATAATCTAATGTAGTATATATAAATTAGTGTTTCAGAATTTATCAAAATATCATTTGGTGTCCTGGTGTATATCAATTCAAGATTATCAATTTTTTTTTTTATAAAAATAGATATTTCAAGCTAAGAATGCATAACTATGACATGTGGCATAATTTTTCATAAAAATACTAAAATCAAAATAATATGAACTATTCATTTCAATGAACAATTACACCAACATGCAGTAACTTACACAAATGAAGACCCTCCTAATACTATGCAGTATTTTTAGTTTTGTTGGGAGCCTAACTTTATTGGCCGTTATTAGGTTTGTAGATGTAATACTACTGCACATTAAAATGACGAATTCTGAATAGAAATCTATATGCAGTAAATCAATATACTTTGCCAATAGTAATTGATAGAAATTAAATAATGAGAATATATATTTTCTGGAAAACAAGTATTTTTTTTTTTTGAAAAATCAGATATAGATTGAAATTTGTATTAGTTAATTTTGTGTGCATGGTAATATAACAAAAAGTATATTTTTAATAAAAGCAAAAGTGTAACATAACTCTAGTATAGTTTGAGTGCTATCATAGCAGGTGAAGTCATATTTAAAATGGTAACAAAGGTGTAAAGTATATAGGTGGTGTTTTACTATTTCTTTTTCTAAAATTAAAGACTTCGAGAAAGACTAAAAATGGTACATACACAATTTAATTGTTAAAGCCTCATACATAGCATTGAATATTTCTGAGGTAGTCAATCCACATCTCATCCAACATTTTTTTAGATTAAAAAAAAAGGAATTAATTATTTTTTATATACAATCAGAGTCCTCTAATATACACAAATATGGTTCAATTCGAATTTATCTCAATATATATACACAAATAAGGTTCGAATTATAAATTATAGTAGTCCAAATCATGGTTGCAGTAGGCGCTAGGCGCTAGTCGGCGGTAGACTAGCGCCTAGCGCCTAAGCGGTATCTAGGCGGTTCTAGGCGGTGACCTATAAAAACAAAAAATTAATTCATGTGCGTGCGTGTATGTCATATATTATATTATATATATTATATATATATCTCTTACTTCTCTTACTTATATAAATAAATAAATTTAAATATATATAAATATAATAATAAAATTAACAAGGCCGACTTGCTCGAGTTAACTCAGCTAACTCTGCCGAGTTGGGCGAGTTAACTCGGCCAAATTCGGCCCAGTCGGCCGCCAACTCGGCCTAGTCGGCCGAGTTAGGCGCTAGGCGACCTCCTAGGTGGCTGGTCACCTAGGCGGACGCCTAGGGAGCAATTCGTCACGGTCTAGGAGCGCCTAGGCGGGGATTTTTGCAACATTGGTCCAAATTCATATACTTTTCCAATATAGATTAAAGGTTTGTTCAAAGCTTTTTCAAACTCTTTTTGCCCAACTTCATTAGCAAACGTTAAAAAAAAAAAAAATTATTCATCCATTATTAATATAATTTTGAATATATAAATATACGATAGTCATCTCTTAACATAGAAAATTTCAAATTCAATTTAATTTGACCCAAATCATTAATGAACTCACTCATCAAATTAATATATACCTGACAATTCAATTCACAATGTCTGATCATTCTCTTACAAGATAGCGACGGAGACAATCAGACAATGAATAATGATAAGAGTATCTTCAAAGTGAATGCATGCAACCGTTCACATGTCATGGTTTTAATAGACCACAGTTTTATATCTCAACACCTGTCAATTCCTATAAAAACTTCTATATGTATTAATGAGGAATAATTCTTGTAGATATATTTTATTTTAAAAATGGTAGTAATATTTATTTATAATTAAATTACATTGTATATATATATATATATATATATATATATNTGAGCTTTAACGGGAATAAGGAGCGCGTATGAATTTCTATAGTGGAATGGGGTTTGAGAATTATATATATTAGGTCCAGTATCAAATTTGTAGTAAGGCATTCAATATTTCTTCCAGTCAAACTTTATTTACACTAGTTTTTTTTTCATCACTTTATCATCATATCAATCAATTTCTTTCATCACTTTGATGTTTGCTGGGGTTATTATCTCAAACTTTATCACTTGCTCTAAAGTCTCAAAATTTTGTGACTATAAAAAGGTTATTTAGTCGAATTTGAAATAAATCTAATCAATCATAGTCTGAGATGCACATTAAGATTAATCATTTAATAAAAAAAAAAAAGATTAATCATTATAGCGAATCAACGATTGATTTATTTCAAACTTGACTAAATCTAATATTGCATTGCTATACAACGAAGGAAACTATTTTTAGAAACAACCTCTTATAATAACATAAAGTTCACAGGCTCAAACGTCACTATTTCATTACATACTAACTTTTTTTTTTACATATGTTCAACTCTCTTAATAGCTCTCTTTGTCACAAATATCAGTTCAATGCATCATTAAAAAAACATTAAATACCATTAAAATACTTATATACTAAAAGCTTTGCTCTCAAGTCATCTTAAGTAGGAAGACTAAATTGTTTTTTTTTTTTTTTGAAAGTAGACTAAATTGTTATTCATTCCTTAATCTCATGTAAATCGCAATCCAATCTTCATTTCTCCTGATAAGTTACGTCAAAATTTCAGAGTTGATAAACATTAACAATTTTTATGCAAAAGTGGTCATTTCCGCCTAATTGCACGCAATTAGCTTCCTCCAATCCTCCAATCCCCCAATTCAACCTCATCATAACATATTCCACATTAGTAAATAGCCATTCCTTTCAAAACACAATTACACAAAAGTAAATGAAAATAAGGAGAGATCACCGTCGAGCAACTACGCCTGTGATAGTAATTATATTTTAAGCTATAAAATATTTTTTAAATATAAATAAAATATAATTTCCCTTTTTAAATAGGAAATCATTAAAAAAAAATTACATAAAATTTCAGAAAGAAGAGCATCAAGTTGTAAACGGCAGTTACATTTTCAAACTTACTTAAAACCGCATAAATTTCTGCCGGCCGGCCGGATGAAGTGATTAACGCTATTTCAATTCCGATCCTTCATTGATTCATATATGGCATCCGCAGAAGAGGTAGAAGAAAGCAAGCGTTGAGATCAAAACGACGGCCTCGAAAACGGAAACTATCTTGAAAAGTACGCTGTCCACGAACCAGACATGGAGGTTGAACAGCCTCTTCCACCGCAACCATGGAGATATGCGGCGCTTCAATCTCCAGCGCCGCAGCCTCGAATTGTTAGTAGCACCGCCGCTTTTACCACTCATTGCGCCGCCTGCGTCGTCGGAAACTCCGCCGGAAGCCTTCTTGTTCGGCCTATTGAAGGCGAACAAGTAGCCTGGCGCTTTCAACATTGCGGTTGCTTGCAAGCGAATCGCGGAAGAAAGAGATAAGTCTGGGAAGTATGAACTGTTGTATAAGAGTTAGTAATACGGAGGCATTGATAAAGGCGGTTAGGGGGTGAGAGGGGATATTTGGGATTTGATAAGGGTAGTTTAGGAAGAGTAGGATTTTTTAGTAACTTCAATACATTCTACTATTCCGCGTGAAAAAGGTGCCGTGAGACTCGTGAAGTCGTGAGTCGTGACGAGGGACCGTGGGGGCAAAATTGAAAATAAAAAATACAGTAGCATTCGAATAGGAAATATTTCGTTTATAGCTTCCTTGCTAACAATTTATTTTTATTTTTTTTGAAGAAAGCTAACAATCTATTTTTAAGTTGCAAATTACTACGTAACTTTGTTTTCGTGCAAATTAGTGAATTACTATTTTATTTTCTACAATTGTACACATTTAAAATTTTCATTCCTTACTAATTTCTCTATTTCTTTGTTCATAAAAGACGAAATCTCTCGTTCTATAGGTCACACCCACAACTTAACAAAATTATAGAGGCATCCCTCTATTTCTTTAGTTGTATACTAATTAAAAACAAACAGAAAATGGTGATTTCAATTCATATCTTTTCGATAAACTATATTGAGTTTAGGAAATTTAAATGGAATTTCAAAAATAATTAAGTTTGGGTATTTTTATTTGCAATGCATTTGCACATTAAGAAATGTGCTAGAAATGTAATTCGGTCAAATGCCAGGTTATTTGCACCTTCAAAATATTCTTTCATTTTTAAAAGTAAGTTCTACTTTATATCATCATATTTATTACTATATGTTCACGGTAGTGACTTGTATGATACCTGCGTGCATCCCCCAATCCAATTCCTTGGTAAGTTGATTTTCCCTAATTCATAGCTTATATTATGCATGTAGAATACAATGCTATATATCTTGAGTCATATTTAACTTTATTTAATTTCGTGTTTATCGTTGGTGAATATGTGTTTGTCTTGTTTAACTGTTTTTGACATTTCCTTATCTTGGATAGCTTAGCTTTTTGTTGATTTTCTTCTATTAGTGATTAGTTGAGTGTAATTGTGTTTTACATGTCATAACACTCAATCCGGAGATAACAAAGAAAATAGGCGTACACCCTATAGATATACCAATAACCATTTAGTTAAAAGGCCAGTTGCNAAATGACGAAATGCAGATGGCTTGCATTGGCAGCAATATAAATTTTATGTTAATAAATTCTATAAAAAAAAACTGAAAATAAATAAAACCTTTTACTCCCTTAAACTTATAAATTCACTCAATACTTTTACTCCCTCGCTCAAAATTTTCATGTTCACAACATAAGACACAAAATTTCATAACATAAGAGACAATTACTAATTTGTTCCAAGTTTATACTCTTAAAGTACAAAATTTCATAATGTAAAATATAAAAAGTCATTATACAAAATACATACACATGAACGAGGATTCATAGTGAAGTGTAAATCATGATCCACAGTATATAGATTGAACTTTGAGTCAAGCCCTAGTCCCTAGGCCCTAGCCCATACGTAATCAGTTAATCCAATCTCTAATATAATAGCATCAATAGAGCTGGCGCAACAAGAGACAGCCTTGTAAATATCTACCGGCCATGCATGCATTATTAATGATAAATTACCAAGAAAGAATATAATATGCTATCTGTTCCTGCTGTACGTTACTCTTTTCACTTCTCCCATGTCCCATTGTACAGTATTACCAAGAATTACCCTCACACCTTTCAACTTATAAATTAATACTCCGTATAACTTTAGGACGCAAATCAAATCTATTTTTTATTCAATTTTCATGCCCCTATATACGCAAAAAATTCAAATACTCAAAGATTATGCTCAAGTTAACGCAATAACTCTTAAAGGAAAAATCTATTATATTTTAGATTGCATGATATTTACAAAGACAATATTATGTGCATTTCTATTTCCTACTCTTAACTTTTACTCTCATATACAAAAATTTGATATAGACATTTGTATTGGGAATTTGAGATACACATAAAAAACGTCACATCAACCAGTGAAATTTAAGGAGTAAAAAGATTTGGGAGTGTATGTAATATAACTCTATTTACAATTTAGGCTGGATTCCTCCTCTCAACTAGAGGAACTTGAGATGGTGCATTGCCAACTCCATTTTCATTTTCATTTTCATCTTTCTCCTTCATCTCCTTAACATACTCCTCATAAGCAAAAGACAAAAATCCCCACACAGCCAACACCATGGAAATCACCTTCACCCCACTCATCTGGTCGTGGAGAACCACCACGGCCGCCGCCGGAACCACCGGCACCGACAACATAATAAGCACGTTAGCGAACAGCCCCGAAACCTTAAGCAACAACCCAAGAACGCCCACGGTGAACATTTCCCAGCACACAGCCGCCCATACCAAAGTCATAACGTACGACACTTCTCCGAGCTGGAAACCCCTCATCTCCGCCCCCAACGTCCTCCATTCCCCGCTGGCAAACAGCCCGATCACCACCGCGCACGTGGCGATCAACGATTGGATGATTATGAAATTCAGTAGGTCTGTGAGATTGTATTTCTTGAGAAATTTGTTGAGAATGAATTGCCCTACCGCCAGAGTTAGTCCGAACAGGGCCGACCCGATTAGAGTGCAAATGCAGCCGATAATGAAGTGTTTTTTGCCGGCGGCGGACTGGTTTTCCTGGCTCTGACGGCGATCCGGCGGCTGGAAGAAGAGCAGAACGGAGGAAATTGTGAGGAGGAAAATGGAATTGATGATGCGAGGAGTTATCTTTTGGACGTTCATGAAGAAGGCGAATAAGGCGTTGAACCCTAGCTGGCTTGCGCTGATTAGAGTGAACGTCGATACAGTGAGATACTCCATCCCGACCGAGTATAACAAGCTCGATCCGGCGATTAACATCCCGAAGAGGAGATAGGCGGCGGCGCGGAATAAACAGGACAGCGGTTTTGTGCGGCTAGCGGCGGCGTCGCCGTTATCTGCCGCCGCAGGGGCGGTTTTAATGAAAAGGAAGGGAATGAGGATCGGAAAGCCGGCGACTTGTACGAGCGTGCCCATCCATTTGCTGTTGCCGCCTCTTTCGTAGTAGACTCTACCGAGGATGGTGGCGACTGTTTGGCCGACAAGGACGAACACGGAGTGGGCCGATATTTCCAGCCACCGCCTGCCGTGTCTTCTCAGCCACCCGCCGGTGGCGCCGCCGTTTTCCGCATTCTGTGAAGGATTTTGTACTCTTATTGCTTCTTCTTGGACTGTAAAAGGAAGAGCCAAAAAGTCTTTTCTTTAATGAAAATCTAGTTTTTCTCACAAAAGATAAATTTCTCTGGTTTCAATCTCACATCTAGGAGATCAGATAGGATACTGAAAGAAGCCTAAATGACTAAATCATAGATTCATAGTAACTCAATGAACTAATATGTGCTAGATTTCTTGTCCATAATTTATCAATTAGGAACCAACTATTTGTAAGACTACCTGCAAATAAATAAATATATATATATATATACACCCCTAAACCTTATTTTGCATGTAATCAGTTATAAACTCACAACTAATTTATCAAACATATATATATTTTTACAACCGCTATAAACTAATCAAATTGGCTAATTGAATCGCTAACAGTTATTTACCAAACATCTCCCAAAGCAATTGAAAAGCTAGCTCTACTGCTCTTGATGAGAAACTTACCAGTAGTGTCCGACTTCATGACTCGGCCTTCTTCTTCCATGGCAGACATTAGTGCAAGGAGATGAACAGTCAGAGTTATATATATTTATATATATTATTAGGTTTTTCTTAGGGTTGTTGCTGGCGAAACAAGGTTGTGTTTGGAGAAACTAATGAAATAAAATATGAATTTGGTTGGTATTCTTCATCTTGCTATCTCAGATGGATTTTAAGCTGAGAAAAACAAGCACAAGAAAACAATAATTCATTAGGAAAAAGCAAAGTAGGTTATCAGTTATTAGCTAGCTATATATATATATAGTTGAAAATGACCGACCATTCATGTTAAGGCTAATGGGTATTATCCCCAACAAAATGTAAAAAAAAAAAAAACACCAAATAATTTGTAATTATATACAATTACCTGTTTAAAATTGCAGCGGACGAATTAAGCTCGTACTTCATAGTTTTGTTATAGTCTAAAATAATAGAAGAAATATAAATTACATAACATAATTAAATTAAGCAGCCCCATTTAATTTCAGAAATTCATAGACAAATAATAATAAACAAGTGTTAGAAAAACTCATACATGCGCAGTGGAAGTATCAAATAACTTTTCTATGATTCTATGTAAAAGAGAGAGTTAGAAGATTTTTACCCTTGAAGCGTGCTTTGGCAGAATCAACAGCTTGAACTGTCCAACTGTTCGGCCTCTAGTCCATCCACCGTCCAGGCACGCGAGAACTCCAGATATTTCTACGTGAAAATTCTTTTCCTGACCAATCTCTGTATAACTTCTCCTCATTCTTGTACTTTTGCTCGAAATAAGGCCTTGGTAACCTCATAACGTGCAATCTTATTGTGCTCACTATACAACTCTTATAGGTGATTGACCATAGATTTTGCGTCAGACATCTTTTCATGCTGACTTTGTAACTCACTGGTCATAGAGGCAAGGATATAACTCTTAGCCCTGAGATCATCGTCCTTCCACTTATCAAACGCTGCAACCTCAGCATTATGAACAACAAGCTTATCAACATCAGCATCATCTGGTATGATACCAATCAATGGAGAATCTTGGTCCAAAACATAATCGATCTTTTCCAAATTGAGAACGATTCTCAAATTTCGGAGCCAACCAGTGAAATTTGGTCCAGTAAGTTTGTTTTCTTCGAGTATTTTGGACAAAGGATTTAAAGCCATTTCAAAATAACTGCAGAAAATAACATTAATTATTAGACACGATTGTTTATTAAACTATTTGATTTTTGATTATATAATCAAATATTATGTCCCACTAAATTTTTTGAATCCTGCATTTCCCAAGCAAGAAATAGAAATTCCGCTTGAAGATTTCTAATGGGTAATCGAGGTTTTACAAATTTACCTCATTCCTCACCTTAAGGGGCAATTTAGAATTTGAAAAATTTGTAAGTGACCAACTCTTGCCAATACATCTCATGCATGATTCGATTTTATTAAACTTGAGCTCCATTGCCCATTGAACCTCACCTTAAGGGGCATCTTAGCCCAATGGGGTCAGTTAAGTCAATCCCACTATCATGGTAACAAGTAGAGTTGAACCTTGACTTTTCTGACCTTTAGTGATTTCTTGAAAAGTAAAGTTTCTAAGTGCTATCACATTAGATGTTTAAAATAAGAAAAACAAAATATTTTAAAATAACATGTTGCCCCTATGTTGGCATAGCCAACACCGTGCTAAGAAAAATATTTGATTTCTGACGATGGTGGAGAGCCACGATTAGGTAATCTCAACTCTTGAGGCCTAACCATTTACAACTTAATATTTTAATAAAGGGAAGATTTTAAGAATTATTAAGTTCACTTTACTAATGCAACATTTTCACATATATCACATATACAAAGTGCATGTAAAGTAAAATCGATACCAGTCATGGACTTCTAAAATTTTTTCACTTTTTTGTTTGTTTGTTTTTTTTTTTAAAAAAAAAATTTATTTAGTTATAAATGACATTTTGGTACTTAAATGGACCATTGATTTTGATGGTTTTACCCAATTAAGTTCTCGACTGTTATAATCTATGACTAATTGAAAAAATCACTATAGTCGGGGATTGAATTGGATAAAATCAATATACTCGAAGACTAATTTGAATAAAAACTAGTAGACTACTATAGTCGATGACGTACTAAATTAAGTATTAATAGAGATGAAATTATCAAGTTATCTTAACATAGGACTCAATTAAATAAAACCATCAAAGTTGAGGACTTAATTAAGCACAAAAAACGATTTAAAACTAAATTGAAAAAAATCAATATAATCAAAGACTAAATTGAATATTACTCCATTGTATAATATTACCAATTGTATAGTATTACCAAGAATTACCCTCACACCTTTCCATTATAAATTAATATAACTTTAGGACGCAAATCAAATTAAATCTATTTTTTTATATATTCAATTTACATGCCTCAATATATTCACAAAATTCACAAAAACTATGCTCGAGTTGACCCAATAACTCATAAAGGAAAAATCTATTTTAGATTGCATGATATTTACAATTTAGCTACGCTTGATTCCCCCTCTCAACAAGAGGAACTTCAGATGGTGCATTTTCATTTTCATCTTTCTCCTTCTTCTCCTTAACATACTCCTCATAAGCAAAAGACAGAAATCCCCACACAGCCAACACCATGGAAATCACCTTCACCCCATTCATCTGGTCGTGGAGAACCAGCACCCCCGCCGCCGGGACCACCGGCACCGACAACATAATAAGAACGTTAGCGAACAGCCCCGAAACCTTAAGCAACAACCCAAGAACGCCCACAGTGAACATCTCCCAGCTAAGAGCCGCACAAACCAATGTCATAACGTACCACACTTCCCCCAGCTGGAAACCCCTCATCTCCGTCCCCAACGTCCTCCATTCCCCGCTGGCAAACAGCCCCACCACCACCGCGCACGTGGCGATCAGCGATTGGGTGATTATGAAATTCAGCAAATCTCTGAGGGTGGGTTTGTTGAAATATTTGTTGATAATGAATTGCCCTAGGGCTAGAGTTAGCCCGAATAAGGCCGACCCGATTAGAGTGC
>NXFB01000401.1:10945-27583 GCA_002525835.2 Ipomoea batatas | reverse complement strand
ATTAATTATTCGGGGACGGGGCGGGGCGGGGAGGGGTATCCGCGTCCCCGTCCCCGTCCCCGACGGGGAATTTGTGAAATTCCTCGTCCCCGTCCCCGATTCCCGAAATTTTTTCCCATTCCCGTCCCCGCCTAACGGGGACGGGGATCCCCGACGGGAACGGGGCACATTGCCATCCCTAGTAATCAGTTATCCGAGTTAATTTATTAAACATTTTTCTACAACTTATTAATGCTATCAACTAGTAAACTCGCTAATCCAATCCGTTAATAGTTACGGAGTATTTCCCAAACACCTCCAAAAGCAATTGAAAAGCTAGCTCTACTGCTCTTGATGAGAAACTTACCAGTAGTGTGCGACTGCATGACTCGACCTTCTTCTTCTTCCATGGCAGACATTAGTGCAAGCAGGAGATCAACAGTCACAGTTATATATATTTATATATATTCTTAGGTTTTTCTTAGGGTTGTTGCTGGCGAAACAAGCTAAGGTTGTGTTTGGAGAAACTAATGAAATAAAATATGAATTTGGTTGGTATTCTTCATCTTGGTATCTCAAATGGATTTTAAGCTGAGAAAAACAAGCACAAGAAAACAATAATTCATTAGGAAAAAGCAAAGTAGGTTAGCAGTTATTATATATATATATATGTGTGTTTAATGGGTATTATCCCCAACAAAATGTAAAAAATACACCCAATAATTTGTAATTATAATTGAATTATATACAATTACCTGTTTAAAATTGCAGCGCACGAATTAAGCTCTTACTTGATAGTTCTNCTGAACCCAAAAGTCCAGAACAATGGTTGAGGGTGGTTTGATATTGACAATATTATTAAATTAGTACTAAAATCGTTACCAAGTATAACTATTTATGATATGCTTAGTTGCATTAAATATTGTGAGAATAAAGGTTGACATTACTTGATATAGTATGTGATTTTACATGCAGAACACAAAATAGTATATATGTCAATCTCGCAATAATTTACCCGCACTAAACATATTCTTTTGAAAATTTAAACAAATTATATCCTAGTTTGATTTGTTTAACATTTAAAGTGTTTAAACTTGATTTAATTTAATTTATTTAAATTTTATTATTTGGTTCGTATAATTTTTTTAAAAAATAATAAACAATCTTATTTATCAAAATGAGAAGTGAGAAACCTAGCGGGTTCAAAAGAAAATTCCAATTATTTCCATATTTTTATATTTCCATAAAATCTTCGAGGAAGGGTCCAAAATCAAATCCCCTATTTGATGATTAGCATGACGATGAGTTCGGTTTCTGCAAAAGTAATTATTAAAAAAAAAAAAAAAAACCACTGTAGAATCCAATTATTGTTTGAAATCTATGATTTTTTTTCTTTTAGTTGAGGGCAATAGAACTTTCGTGGCAGAACCAAAATACAGCAAACTACAATATATTTCACAAAATTGCTGGAAATACAAAGCCTCAATTCAGCTATGTCCAAAACCAACATCTCCCATATAAAACATTTCATATTCCATTGGTACACCATTAATTCTGTGTTTGACCATTGGAAATCTTCTGTCAGTCTTTACAACCCTGTCTTGCAGGCTGGCTTGCAGTTCTTCTCTGTAAACAAGGCAGCATGTATTAATAATGCAGCTAGCGCTTCAACCTAGAGATGGCAATTCTATTTGTATGAGGCATTCTTGCAAAAATCACTCCTAAGCGCTAGACGGTAGCTGACCGCCTAGCGTATTATCATAATCGGTGGTCTAAACAGCCAACAAGGCACTGACTGTCTAAGCAATCTAGTCGACCGATTAGTTTGTTTGATTTTTTTTTTTTTTTGTTTTTGTTTTTTGTTTTTTTTCAAATGAGTTATTTTACTCAAAACGACGTCGTTTTGAACAAAATAACCTAAAATCATTCAGACTCTAGTTTTTTTTAAGGTTAATACTTAATATTTTAGTATTAATTATTAAAGTATTAAATAATTTATAATTATCAAGTTTTTTTTTAAAAATAATAAACAAATTGTAAAAAGAAAAAATACACTTGCGCCTAGCAATTTTTTCAACCATGCAGGTGTAAATTACGGTGGATGGCATGAGAAGCTTACTCAGGCAAGGATCTGAAGAAGAATTAAAGAAACCATATATAAACACACAGAAATTGAGATGCCAGCAATAAAGTTGTGGAATAGCTTCTTATCGTCTTTTGTGGGTATAAAAACTGTCTTCAGAGTGTTGGTTAGTTCGAAAAGCCTATAAGATACCTGCAAGATGATACAGGAAAAGAAGAATTAAGAGAAGATAGTGAACCGGATATTGGAAAGATTAAAAGGGTGAAGATTTCCCTATACCAAGATATAAATGGCAGAAGTAAGCATGAAGTTAAGTAAAGGATAGCCGGGGAGAAGTGAAAGAAGCCACTTAGGCTGCCCGTTTGGCATATTTGATCTGCAAATACATTTCAGAGCAACAAGGAGATACAATTAGTTTTATAGAGTCTTGGGCCTCTTGGCAGAGAGAGATGAAATGAGGTTGAAAAAGCTAAAAAGAAATAATCAAATGCAAACATAGAAGTCACAGCCAGATGTGAAGTTACAGTCCACATTACCTCAGCCAGATGTGGAACTGTGAGATATAGGTTTCCAAGGTAACTTTACCAAGCCACCTAGTACAACAAAGGAAATCAAATTAAGACAAGCATTGAATTTGGCACTTCAAATGTCGTTTTAAGGAACAAAAATCACCATTACCAAAATATGAATCTGCTAAGCTTGAGCTTTGCAAAATCCATGAAGACAGAAAAAACAAGGAAAAATAGAGCAAAAGAGAGTAGATCTAATTGGACAGAACAGAACAAGGAACACATGGAGGTTCATGATTTAATAGCAAACTTACGCAAACAAGGTCAATGAGACATTACGAAGCTCCTGAGTGAAGTTCCTCAAGCAAATGTAAACTCTGAGAAGACAACAAAGCAGACAAGTTATACTAGCGAAACAAATCAGCTTTTACTATTCGTATTTTTCTATTTTCAGAACTTAACAAACAAGCTGATCTCTATACTTTCTAATAGAATATAGAACACTGACAGAATACTTTAGAAGACACTAACAAAAAAAAAATTGAAAGATACATACGTTATAGGTATCCATGATGTATACGGGTGTAACTTGTTGTAGCTGACTTTGTCAAGTTTGTATATATATTCATACCACAAATATCCAACCTGCAAGTCAGACCTAGCCAGAATGAGATAATATCAAGAAACTCTAAAGGCACAATATATTAATATGCAACATCTACTATTATTGGCAGTAAGCATGAGAAACAAAAACAAAAAAAAAAAACAAAAAAAGGGCAGCCCACCATTGAAGAAACTGCAACAACAAATGCTTTGATTGTGCGTCTCCGTTTGGTTTCAGATTCTTCCAATTTCTCCATCCATTTTTCAACCTACAATAAGAAAATTTCTCAAAGATAATTCCCACAGACACTAAAAATAGAAACAAAGAAAGATGAGCAAAGAATATAAGTTCCAATTCGACTTTACATTAGGGTGAAAGTAAGCATATATCATCCCAACAATCCATATGTACCGATCAAGTCCAGATCTGAAGTGCCNATTCATGCATTCGAGGGAGATCTGGCTTTGCAGGATCAGTATAACCTAATCTCAAAAGTAACTAAGATCAGTCTACAAAACTTTAAGAAAACAAACATAGATGATTTCATTAGAAAAATGTAATTTGGCAGGACAGTGATCAACCTAACAGAAAGCTGAAAGGACTCCATAAAATGTCAAAAACTCCTGGAATCTCCCAAATCAAGATAACCACTAACAAGCTTGCAAGAAACTTTATAGCCATCACTGATCTTATCTCATTATAGTTGTGGCCAATGCCAAGTGCCCCGTAGACCATCAGGGTGAAAAGGGTGTGCATTGGACAAATATAGTACAGCATGTAATCATTGTTAAGAAGAATACAACATAATATCACGAAAAAGTTAAGCCTCCACATCATCTGCATAAAAAGAAAAGATGATATCATACTTTAATAATGTACACATCACAAAATTTTAAAGATAATGGTACTGTAATGTGACCTGAGCAAATCGAGCAAGACTAAAATCTTTTCTGATGTAATAATATGAGAAATTGCCAAAACCAGTCATCCAGACATATGCAGCTATAAAAACACGGATTGCATTGTATATCTCTGTTGCAGCAAAGTAGTGATACATCAAGAAGAGCACCTGCAAGCAAGACAATAATGCGTCAATGAATGGAGAAAATACATCAAGTTGATAATTATCTGAATACAACAAAGCTTCTAGCCTAAGTAGGAAGACAACATAGTTTTAGGATAAACTATATTAAACTTTTAAAAAAGATACAGCCTGATATTTAAAACACTAAGGGCACATCAGCACCATAGAGAGAGAACTGGTTAGAAGAACTTCATCCATATAGCATTTAATTAACAAAAGCACTAGTAAGAGACAGGAAGAGCTACCTGCATCCATCCTTTCCATTCCTCTGTTTGATGGCGATTCAGGTAAAGCAATGATTTCCCAGAAAAGGCTGACTTTTCATTGTGTTTCTTGAGAGAAGTCATTGAAGAAACTATGATCAGAAGAACATACAGGAAGAGGAAGAGATCGCGGTTATAGTTCTGTTCAGGAAACCAAAAGAAGGGAAGCTTGTTACACTCTGATGCAGACCAGCAAGTATAATGAATCGTGTTTTAAGGCCTAAGAAGTTATGTTGGGCAAGAAAATTTATAGTGTAACTGCATCCATGAATCAGAGAAATCTTAAGAAACCACAGCCTTACCAGAATACATTTCAGTTATACTTATTGTTAATTACAAAGACATAAATATTTTAAAAAGGGACTGTCATAAGAAATAAAAGCTCACATCTGAGATAAAAATAACAATAACAACAACAACAACAACAACAATAATAATAATAATAATAATAATAATAAAGACGTTACACAAATTACATCACCCATTTCTTAATTTCAGAAAATATTTTCACAAAGCTTCTGAATTTACACCTTTAAGTGTTTCTGTAACATAGAAATATAAAGCAGGGTACTAGATGTCTTGTCAGATTAAGCATGATAATAATATCACTGAATTCATCAACAGCATGCCCTAACATGAGACCATTGTGTTTAGGCAGAACTTATAAGTTGAGGTTAGTGCTATGAAGTGATCTTCCCAGATGAAACCATGTATCATGGAGAAAATTTTAGCACCAAGAAAATAAAGCACCTTAGCAGAATCTGCAAACAAATTTGTGCGGTCGCAGAGGTAAAAATAGAACAGGATTCCCCCAAATTCAGACCTACACAGCATTGTACAATCAAATATAAATGAATGGTTGAGAAATTATAAAATATCCAGAATAAATTATACCCAGCTTACATTGCCCTTAGAGTTGTTCGATTTTCAAGCAAGAATGAATCCTCCATTGTTAGGAACCTAGAAGAAGCAAATAGGGCAAATGACTAAAAGCATATTTAAAAAAACAGAAGGCGAGGAGGGGAAAATAAATAGTATTCCGGTATAACGTTTCAGAAAATGCATGTTTATAGAAAATCATACTGACCTAATTATGTTTGTTTTTATAGATGAACTTGGTAACTTTGTGGATGCAGATTTTGACAGACCTCCTTCCAGCAAAACAGCTCGATCTTCTTCCTTGATTTTTTCATTTTCCAGTTCAGCCAGATTACTGTCTGAATGGCTGCATTCAAAAGAAGACAACAAATATAAACATTAAAGGTGCATGCTAATCTGAATAGTAATTATTCATTGTTATGAGGCTAAGGAAATATTTTCAGCCTAAATGTAGGAATTCCAATCATAGATTGTGAAGGGCAAAATGGCATTTTCCTACATATTTTTCTTAGATTGTGGCTGATAAAGTAATGCTTGACTATATCCAAGTCACAAGTCCTTCCACTTTCATTGAATTTGAATTTTAAAAAAAGGATAAATATATTTGAAATTGTGTAGTAGAAGCAAATGCTTAATAATCCCATTTGTGATTTTGGTTTAATAGAATATACTTGCTCTAGTTCTTAGTTTATTAGACTGTCATGTGGTTCAAAGTTCCATTTTGTTTCAAATCTTCAACAAGATTGTTCATAATGTAAGAAAGGAAAACATACTTCAACCAGTATGCATAAACTTCCCCGTGTTAGTAAGCAACTTACACTTTAGAGAGGGACGCTGACTTCTTGTACTCTAACCACTCAGCATATGCCCATGCAATAAGAACAGGGATAATTCCAAATACAAATGAAACCTGAAACATGATAAGCTAATGTTTGAGAGAAATTACCATAAGAAAGCAAATGACAAATATGACAGGCAAATTGGAAGTACAGAGATATAATTATATCATGCTGCATAAGATGCAAGATGTGTCTGAAAGTGCACAAACCTATAGAAACATCATGCAGCAAAAGAAAACATGCAGAAACAAGAGTTAAACTCCCTTTGTAATTCCATTATGAAAACTATTCGAGCCTAAAAAGTGCGTTCACAATTCTAGTTTTGAATCACAATACACTAACACTCTTCAACTTAAAAATCAAGAATACACAATAATCCAAGGATCATTACAATATGTTCAATTGCAAACAAACATACACATAATATTCACGCTGACCATTTTTCCACATCATCTTGATTCACTATATAGTGTATATACCTAACAAGTAATAGTTCATTCAGTTCCAAAAAATATGGCAATAGCATGAGCTGCCATGGCTTGTATTCAATCAATAGGCAACACTACAAAAGTTTTCTTTCAACATGGTTACTAGCTCACAGCTGCCTAATAGCATCTCTCTCACACAGACACAATCGTATCCNAGCCAGCGGTTTTCTTAACTTATCCGAACGAACGCAGTGATTCCGGATATTCTTCGAATCTCCGATCACGTCTCCGTTCGAGGCCAGAGAAACGACGACTCTGCAAAATTTTCGGAAGCTCTGTTTAGGTATGTTATGTGATCTGAACTCCTTTTTTTTTTTTGTCGCGTCTTCCTTTCTCTCCCAGCCGTCGCCGGCGATGACGTGCGGGCTACGGCGTTTGGTTGGAGAAGACGGCAGGGGCGGTGGTTTCCTTGACTTTTTCTTTCCGACTGTGTGGTTTTACTGTAGAGTTTTGACTACTAGCTTCCAGTTAACTTGCTATTGACGGCAATACTTATACCAACAAATTCATAGAAAACAAAATTTATTTATTGTTAGATATAAATATCTAACCATATAGCCACACAGAACACACAGTTGATGTGTGAATGATAGACTCTTATCATATTTGACTCATACTTCTCTTCTTCATCCTACCCTCGCCCCCAGACTAACTAACAATCCTTCTTCTTCTTCTTCCTACCTTCGCCCCGGACTAACTGACAATCCTTCCGCCTCTTCTTCTCAATCGACGGCGTCGCGTCCGACGCCCCGGTCGATCATCCAATTGGACTCAGAATCCTAAATGGTGTATTTGTATCTACTGAACAGAATGAATACCTTATATGGATGTGCTATGTAATGTCAATCCAAGTTTATATAGATACTGAGTATTGTTAAATAACAATTACTAATTAGTTATTCAGACCAACAAACCTATTTAATAAGTCTAGTCAAGTTACACCAAAGATCATAATATATTATTAAGAAAAATTTTACATTTATTTATTTATTTTACTTTTTCTTTTATCATCATAACTGCAATTATTCGTTATTGGTTGGCGGGGCCAGAAATTGTATATACTGGACCAAAAATTAAATAATTTTAAAATGCGATAAAAACGAAAATATAAATATATATTTTAAGTGCGTTGAGAATGGGTGGGGGTCTGGGGGAATGCACAATTGCTCTCATTAAGTCATTATCTCCCATGGATTCACCCGTGGTTATTGGTGAAGTAAATGATATTGTTAGTAAAAAGTTTGATTTCAAAATCATTTATAAAATATTGACTTTTACTAAAATTTTTCATATATGAGTGAGTTAATACAGGTTCATGCATGTTATGAATTAAATTAATAGTAAAAATATAGATTTATTATAAATAAGAAGAGTTCGGTTACGATATTTTTGCTATTTATTTCTTTTATTTACTATTAATGAAATAGGAGTATTAGATATGTCTCTTTCAAAAAAAAAGAAGAAAAGATATGTCTAATTAGCACGAATCAAGATATAATTTGAATGTCTCGTTACTGATTATCGAATTATTTAGTGGTCCACACTTGTGTGAGACCGTCTCACGGATCCTTATTCGTGAGACGGGTCGGGTCGGGTCAAAATCCCATGCAAATGTTATACTTATATGCTCAAATATAACACTAATCAAAAATACAATTTTTGTTACTTATAAGAGAAAAAGTAATACATTTTTCATAATGAGTAATGTTGACAAGTGTCTCTTACTTATAAGGGCAAATATAATACTTTTGAGAAAAAATGTAATACTTTTAAATCGAAATGTAAAAGTATTGTATTTCCCCTTAAAAGTATTACATTTACCCTAATAAGTAACAAAAATTTTATTCATGATTAGTATTACATTTGAGTATATAAGTATGACATTTGTGTATATAAATGTTACATTCGCATCTTGACCCGACCCGACCCGTCTCATGGTGAGACAATCTCACACAAGTTTTTGCCTTATTTAGCAACATTTAATGCTCTTCATGATGACATTGCAATAGGCACATATACAAAATCTTTAACGCAGGATTGCCTATATATAGTGCGTGCTTTGAATTTTATGAGAACTATAGTATAAATAAGAGTTCTATTTTTAATATTACTTTCACAGCTTGTATCTATAGCTTTCTTAATAAATAATCATAATTGTTGAAACATCAAATTAATAATATTTAAAAGCAAAGTGGAGCGTGCCTTGTGAACTATATATTATTATTATTTTTATACCTTGAATGGACTAAAATCGTTAAATGTTCTCTTTAAAACTTTTTGTTTTTACTTCCTAATACGTTGAATCTAGATTATACTATAGTTGGTGAGACTTTTTAATGTTTCTTTTTAATTTTTATCAATATGATCAATTGAACTGGCTAAGTGTGCTTTTTTGTATTTACTCGTAGAGGGAGAGCACTGCTTTAATTTTGGAACAGAGTCCACCTTTGAATTGGTGATTTCAATAAAATTAATGTATTTTTTTCTGTCCGATACTAAAACCCAGACATCCTCGTTTTCCCCATTTTCTTATCCAGTCCGAAAATGGCGTTCACACTAGGCGTTCCTGCTTCTCCTCAGATCAACTTCGACGAGGTAACTATGAATTAACTAAATTAACCGTCACTTTCAGGCACTAATACTCGGTAATAATCTTATTAGTCTTGATCATGATCACAGGATGATGAACGGATGGCTGGATTTGAATTTCTGGTTCGCGTGTTCGTTTACATCTCTGTTCTCGGTCGGTTAGTCTCTTGAGTGCCTGCGTATACGTTTTCCGGTGCATCTGTAAATGTTTTCTGACTCAAACTACTTTATGTGGGCTTCAGTGATATTCGTGATGGTGTTAGCGCTTGTAGTCAAACTAATTGCCTGCTTCGACGATGACGCGGCGGTGATGCCGGCCGGAGACGGGGAGAATTCGACGGAGACTAGCCTGCTGCTGCCGAAGGAGGCGGCCCCGGCGGTCATTTACGGAGCGTGTGAGGAGGAGGACGAGGACGAGGAGTCCGGGAATTGTAGCCGGAGCAGTTCGTCGGAGGACTTCTACGACGGAAAGATCTGCGTGATTTGCTATGACCGTAAACGCTGCTGTTTCTTTGTTCCTTGCGGTCACTGCGCCACTTGTTACCAATGCGCCAAGAGGTAAGTTTCAATCCCTAATTTCTAATCCGACTATTAGTTTAGACTTTAGAACTGTGACAGCTGAAATTGACAGTCACAGAGTGTGAAAGTTACACTTAATGTGGTGAACTCTTTGTAACAACAAACACTGTCCTCATACCCAATAGACCGTTTAGTTGTTGTGATTTAACTATTTACTATCCTGTCAGGGGAATTTTGCATTTTGTAAGCAATGATAAGTTCAGAATTGTGATAAAATTCGAGCAAGAGGTTATGAGTTTGAAATATTGATTTGTGCACGCAGGATTAGTGAAGGGGAAGGGAAGATTTGTCCGTTTTGCCGAACGAGTATTCAGAGGATAAGAAGATTGTTTACTCCATGAAATCATCAATGTGGCAGCTAGCTAGCTGCAATTGTAACATAGTATGGGCATTTTGTTTGTATATTTTCCTTAAAAAGAAATATGGCATGTAGGCCTGCAGTGTATGCTCCATTCTGGGATTTTTGTTCTTTAGACAAATGGAGCCCGTGACCTTAAACTTTAAAGTACATATCTATAAATCTACATTTATTTTCAAATAATCAATCGCAATCATGATCCAGATACAAAGCGAAAGAACAAAAAAATTCCTGGGCAAACAGAGAATGGTTTCTAGGACCATTTCCGGGTGTCTCGTAGGAATTGGCAATCATTTGCAGAAGGCTCCAAACGCTCCTCGGTTGTCTGTGGCTTTTGGTGATATATGGTGGTATGGCAGAGGATTTGCAGTATCGGACGGTTTTGTTGGATGAATTCATGGTAAAAGATGGGTAAAAGTCAATGCAGTAAAAAAGGGTTGCAGAATCGAAGTAAAATAACCCAAATGGGGTAGCTCAAAAGTGGCAAGTGAGCTCTCTTTGCGGATTCTCCTGGGCTTGTGCCTGTGCCTCTCGGAGCGAACTTGGTGGACACAGACCGTTGAACGGACGGAAGAAGACGAAAAAACCGGAGTAAAACCAACACATAGGATTATAGAGAATCTGGCTAACAATTGTAATTATAAGCGGTTTTCAAAAATAAAATTGTAATTATAAGCGAAGCATAATGTCACGAGGTTTATATGGTGCGCGATAAGATTGTAATGGTCATGGCTTATGTAAAACTCATCCTGGGCAAAGTAGTTGACAATTATAAAATGCCTCTTCTGAACAACGACATGCAGTTCAGTTCAGTCGGTAGGATGCCCACTGTTGAACCGATCAAAGACACAAGATCGGATGTGTACCTTCAGTTGGGAATATTGTCTATGGACGTCAGTATGGATATGAAGACTCAGGTGGTGTGCAAGACCTTCCATCCACAGAGAGGCTTGTCTACGTATAGCAAGACCATCAAAGAAGCCTTAAGGTCCTTTAAGGATCACAACTTCTCATTTGTAAAACAGTCTGCGAATCAAATTTTCATTAGCCTAGCTAGAAAAATTGTTTCTACGTCAGATTGTATGGAATGGCTTATCATTCCATTGAACCTTGTTGTAATCGTTTCTATTGCTTATTAATGAAGATTACCTTTCAAAAAAAAAAAAAATGTCACGAAAGTCGGTCATTTATTGAAACCAATTCCACTCATCCATCCTCAAAAACCGGATTGACCGCATTGTTCAACTTTAACTCACTATAAAAAAAGATAAATTTTTTGTCTTCACGCTTCAATATGATAAGATTGTGAAGAGAGTTCAACCTAACTTTAACATGACATGATAGCAACCATTAAGTTCGAAGTTGAATGTAATAATTTTGTAACTATTCAAACTCATTTCTAAATTGAATAAATTATATGTTTTGTCCTGAAATGTACCTTAATTGATAAACAAATTTAAAATAAATTAAAAAATTTTGTTTTGCTAATAACTATAGAATTCGGGTAACTAAACACAATATAATATATTGAAAAAAAATGTTGGAATTGTTTATATATATAATCAATGATTGTATAGTACAACCAAATTCTACTTCTAAAAAACTCCACATTAGATTAATTGGTAAGCCTAGAGCTGGGAGGGGTGCTTCTCAAAACAATTATACAAGCAATCCCCACATAAGCTATATGGTTGTTTTTCTGCTTCGGCAAGGGTTATGCAACGCAATTGAGGTTGATATGAATGGTTTTTGGTGAGAGAGATACTGGCGATTTCTGTATCTGTGCATGATGTTAGGTTCTGGCCTTTTGAGCAGGCGGGGAGGTATAACTGTGCGTAGTGGTTATCGTAGGTTGGTCGGTGAAGTAGGGGTTCATCCATTTATATTTTCATTATCCAACTTTTCATTATTTGAAATTTTCACATTAAAAAACAAAACCCAAAAAAAAAAAAAAAAAACCACCATCCAAATATAACTTTTGAGTTTTGGGCCACCCAATTTTTAATAAAAGCCCAATTCTCTGATTGAATGGCAAATTCAAAGACTTTTTATCTTTCTACTGTTCTACATTTCATTGGCAAATTATACTGTGCACCATGGTGCACATAGCAATGTGCATCACATACCTAAACGACGTCGTTTTGATCATTGTAAACTAATCATTTGTTTTTTTTTAAATCACGTTTCCCGTTTCGGCCGGTCTGTATTTATGTTAATATTCTGTGTATTCCAGGCAATCATTCTGTGTATTTCAGGCAACCGTTCTGTGTATTCTAGGCAACCGTTATGTGTATTCATGTTAGTAACACATGTTGTGATTTCATGTTAGTAACACATGTTGTGATGTGTTTGTGCATTCGAATGTTTAGGAGAATGAATTTTGTGTATTTTGTGTAAATATTCTGTGTATTCATGTTATTAACACAAGTTGTGATGTGTTTGTGCATTCGAATGTTAAGAGGATGAGTTCTCTGTGTATTTTGTGTCAATATTCTGTGTATTCTCGGCAAACATTATGTGTATTCTAGGCAAACGTTCTGTGTATTCTATATAATGATTATGTGTATTATAGATAATGAATTCCCTGGAGTCATTCACGTCCGCGTTCGCATCCACTAACATCTGTGTATTTTGTGTCAATATTCTGTGTATTCTAGGCAAACATTCTGTGTATTCTAGACAAACGTTCTGTGTATTATAGATAATAATTATGTGTATTATAGATAATGAATTACCTGAGTCATTCGCGTCCGCGTCCACTAACACCAAAACGACGTCGTTTTACGTACGTGGTGCACATTGCTATGTGCACTGTGGTGCAGGGTATAACGATTGCATTTCATTACTTCATTAGTCCATATAGTTGCACCCCGGTTGTTATGCTATGGACTCGGGTCTACCTTGCAAGGTGAATTCAGGTTCATGTTCATAATTTTATAATTCAATGTTCATAATTTAATAACTTCATGTCCACAGTTTCATAACTTCACGTTCACAATTTCATAGCTTTACGTTCACAATTTCATGACTCTATGTTCAACAGTATAACACATTTTTCAATCTATATAACAAAATTGTGAATATAGAGTTCACAAATTGTGAATATTGAATAATGTAATTTTGTATATTGAGATCTAAAATTGTGAATATAGAGTTCTAACATTCTGAACATAGAGTTCTAGATTTGTGAACATAGACCCAAGGTGGACCCAGGTCCATAGCATAATTTGCCGTTGCACCCTCTTCTCCCCTTCTTCGTTTGACAGTTTCATGTTCTTGGCAACGTTTTTAGGAATACAGCGACCAGTTTGTTTGAGATGGATGATACTATTTTTTTTTAATACTACTAACTCTATTACAATTTACAATATAGTATATGTTTATAACTACTACTTTCTCAACTTAACCACAAAAATATTTAATTTCACTTAGACACTCCTCACTGGCTGCCATTTCCATGCCTTTTTATTGTTATACTACCTAAAAACCAACATAGCATATGATCAAATCACATTAAAAATCCTGCATTTTGAATGGATCTGTAGTTTGGATCCGCTAATTTAAAAATACCTATAAAATAATATATCTTTTTATTTCTTAACGGAGTTAGAGGTCTTAATTAATGACATTAATTAATTTAAAAAGTTCTCCTACATATACTTTCAAATTATATTCTTTCAATTTTATTCCATGATTTGACAAATAGAGATATGATATTTTTATCACGTGAATTTCATAAAAAAGTGTTTAATTTGTGAGAATGAGTAGAAGTTGAGATTAAAAAAAATGAAAATTCATATAGTATTTTTATAATTTAAATATAGCGTCTTGCATTAATGACAGAATTACAGATCGCAACAGGCGACAGCAACAGTGGGCATCCTGCGCTTCCATCGACTGGATCGAGCAGCCCAGATGACAACACCATACGTACGTACTGATCCAAACAGAATAAATTCCTAAAAACAATTCCACAAAATAAATAAATAATTGGCAACATGTTTGGTAGGAGAAATCTGGTATGTATATTTTTTTCTTAACCTTCATGCCAAACAGCTAGCATGCAGGATTATAAAATATTCTCCAAGAGGATTAAATTAGAGAAATATGATTAAAAAGAACGCAGCCTTTAATTAATTATTTTCTATGCTATAATGATTGAATAATAATACTCTCGTCATAATTTATAATTTATGACGATTAATATTGATGATTTTTTTTAATTGGTAGGAGGGTGGTAATTCCAAAAGAAAAATATATGACTAGTTGAGTAGTTGATATTGGCACCGCTCTAGTTTGAGGAACACTCATGCTATCTTCTCCATTTGTGAATTAAATAGGATTTTGGAATAATAAAATTTGTGGGGGTGAGTTTTAATTAACAAATGTGAGAAGAGGTTTCTTTATAAATTTTTCTCCTACAATTTTGGGGTTCTTGGCAGTGGAGAGCGGGGCATACTGGGGGAGAAGAATTGCGCCTCACGTGCCTGAGGCGCAAGCCTGGGCGCGTAAATACATTTTTTAAAATTTATTTTTTCAATTTTTATTTTATTCTTTTTCCTTTTTTTTTTCCACTCTCATTTTCTCTTTCATAATTACACATAAAAATATACTCAAAATTCAATCAATATTAAGGAAGGTCTAAGGGGAGTTTCACGAATTTTCAATCATGTTCAAACCGAAGAGAATGACTAGCTAGTGCATTTGTTTGTATGTTCGGTTCTCTGCAGACATGTTTCAACTTGACTCTCCATGGCTTCCTTTAACTCCTGCTAACACTCCACCATATTTTGGATAGGTCCCTAGTGCTTTTGGTGATTAATTTGTTATCTGTTACTTGACAATCTTTATATTAATTATTCTATCATCCAAACAATAAAATTGAAATAATCAATATTTCAAGTAATTCTTGTCTATGAAATATTAATTTAATTTATTCTTAATTCTTTTTCCCAAACCAACCAAGTTGAAATTGGAGATTGTTGTCTTGTGGTCGAGAGTTGTTACGTTGACCATTAGCGGGTCACTTTGTTGCCTGAAATTTTGCCAACGGGTTGTCGGAACCCTAATGACCTGTGATAGCATGTCATTAACTGGTTTTTTGACTTTATTGCATCAAAATAAATGGTTGATGGATTAATTCGAAAGCCTATTTGACCCTTTATATTTAAGTAAATAATGGTGGAATGTGGTTACAGTGATATATAGGCAAATAAATGATATATGATTCTGTTTTATATTTAGAAGATAATTTTTAAAAGTTATATAGTTTTCTAAAAAACTGTAAAATGTTTTGAATTTTCAAAATGAAAAATTGAGTTAGTGAACATGTTTATTGTTTATATTCTCCATTTTTTTAGAAAATTGCAAAAATTCTCCAGGTAGTAAACCAACCCTGAAAGCTTAGTAATAAAAATATTCTAGCTTGTGATTTCTCAATATGAAAGGTATTGATGTATTCACATTTTTTACATGGAAGGTTTAAAAAAATTTAACTTTATTTCTTGNAAGTAGAATGCATTTGGCATTGACTTGAAGGAGCCCTTGAAAACGAAAGCTGACTATGGTCAACGAGTATAATTTTTGTATTAGATTAGAACTAACCAACTTATCTTGGAAGAGTTGGTCTCTCTAATTTGTCTAGGAATATTAATACACCTAAAAGACTTGGCTAGTTGTTGAATGATACTGTGATTAACAATTAAGTATAACTTACGAAATATAATAATAGAATTGAATTGGTCTGTCATGCTGGTTTAAGGATGTTAATACACTCAAAAGACATAAGGTTGGTTGTTGAACAATAACCATGATGAACCATTGTGTTTGATCATGAACTTTGCATATATAGCCTACAAAATGTAAATTGTAATAAGAAAATCATCTTGTATTAAACTTAACTATTAAAAAAAATCATTTTGCGCAATACAATTACTCTCATGCCTTATTTATTTCTTTGGTTATTTGTTTTAATTCGCATCAATACCGTCAAGGAAAATTTTATGATATAGATATTTTATCATTTTTTGAGTAAAAAGGATACTTATACCCATTTAGATTTATTCTAACGGATAGATTTTATCTTCTCTTTTTCTTTTTTGAGAAAAAAAGAATGCTTATCCCCATAATTCAATGATATTTTGCAACCTTTTTTATAGTTAAAAATAGTAATACAAAAATGATATTGATTGGGTCATATTGCATTTGGTGTCATGTAACAACCGGATGGCAGAAACCAGTGGCTATCACACCTTAACAACATAAGAAAACCGTAAGCTGCAGGACAACAATGACTGTATGTGAATAAAAAGCAGGTAAGCCCGCACCATAGTTCCTGGATGATAGATTGTGGGCGGCAGATTGTGACCAAAGAAAGAAAGTAGG